>SRQH01000190.1:0-43644 GCA_018360345.1 Claviceps sp. LM84 group G4 | reverse complement strand
TTCAGGTTATCAGCTCACGATTCATCACGTCAGTTCATGATTCATCATTGATTCATCATGAGTCGGGATATACGAGCATTGAGAGGACATTGAGAGGACATTGAGAGGACAGAAGGACAGGAGGACAGAAGGACAGACAGGAGGACAGAAGGGCAGACATGAAGACATTGTATATATATCGCTGGCTCTTCCCTTGTTCTCAGAGGATTATCACACACCTCTAGAGTTCATTATAGAGCCATAGTCGATTTTTGTGTTGCAGACATACAAATCCAAGCCCCTTATCAGGCCCTTGTCACAATTCACTTGCATTCTCAGTTCTGCCCAATTCTCTTGGCGTCTACACAAGTTCTTTTCTGCGCTTCTATGCAATCAGCACCACCAACCTCTATCAGCACAGTCTTAGGGGAGCTAGTATCTCTTGTTCATCACGACACTACTTCATTGATCATGAACCAACTGAACATAAATGCCATAGATTCCACGAATGCGATAGATGCTGCTTGGACATCCACCTTTGGGTTTATATCTTACTATCATTTCGTTTCCAAAAGACAATCCCATTTAATATCATTCACTGATTTAGATCCCACTTTTCAACATCCCTCTCCTCCATCACTCTTCTTTATTTTATTCCCTCTGCCCGTATCACGCCGCTTCCACCCCCTCGACAGCCTTCTTCTCAAAACTCTTCATCGGCTCCAATCCCCAACGGCCAAACAACGCGCTATCCTCATCCCAGCCATTACACTCCGTCGTGAGCATCTTCTCTCCCGTAAAGATGGCATTCGCGCCGGCCATGAAACACAAGGCCTGCTTCTCCTCCGACATGGTCTTTCGCCCGGCCGCGATGCGAATAATGGTCGCCGGCATAATGAGCCGCGCCGTAGCAATAGTCCGCAACATACTCGTGAAAGCAAGCGGCGTAGTATCCCCCAGAGGCGTCCCCTTGATAGGCACGAGAGCATTGACAGGGAAACTCTCCGGGTGAGACGGCAGCGTCGAGACCGTGTGCAAAAGGCCGATACGGTCCTCGGAGGACTCACCCAGACCCAGAATCCCGCCAGAGCAGACATTGATGCCCGCATCCCGGACATGACTCAGCGTCTTGAGACGCTCGTCATAGGAGCGCGTGGTTATAACGTTGGGATAGAACTCGCGACTCGTGTCGACATTGTGGTTATAGGCAGTCAGCCCCGCATCTTTAAGCTGGCGGGCCTGTTCATCGTCAATCATCCCCAAGGTAACACATACCTCCATGCCCATGGCCTTGACGCCCTTGACCATATCGGTGATGTTCTTGAGGCTGTTCTTGCGGCCGCGCATATCGCGCCACGCGGCGCCCATGCAGAAGCGGGTGCTGCCGTTTTCTTTGGCCGTCTTGGCGGCTGCTAGGACGGACTCGACTGTCTCGACACGCTTGGCTTCGAGACCGGTGCCCTTTTGGTAGCGGGTGGCTTGGGCGCAGTAGGAGCAGTCTTCGGTGCAACCGCCGGTCTTGATGTTCATGAGGGTGCAGAGCTGGACTTTGCCGGGGTGGTGGAAGCGACGATGAAGCACGCCCTATATAGAAGAGAGAAGCAAGGAACAAAGAAAAAAAAAACAGGCAAAAATCGACAAGAAATCAGAATGGTAGTTATTTGCGCCATGGTTAGTCTGGCATTGTACACTTGTCTCTAACGGTCCGGTCTGTGTGGCGGGTAGATCTGGTAGATCTTGGTTCGGCGCCGTTCATGGCGGGGTCGCGGGGTTCAACTCACGGCTTGATGCGCCAGTTCCAGAAGTGGTTGGTAGTAGATGGCGGCGATTTCCTCTCTCGTCCAGTTCTGCCTGGGTCCGGTAGCACACACTGCGTCTTTGAGGATGGAGGCGGTATCGACTTGTCTGGCCGCGGTCTCGAGGATATCGATATGGTCATGCGTGGTTGCGGTTGGAGTGTCGACCAGCGTGGCGCCGCCGCGGGCTTGCTCGACAGCTGAGCGACGGGATGTCGGGCGGGAGATAGCCGTCCAAGGAGCGTGAAAGACGGATGGACGAGCGCCAGCCGCGCGGAGGGACCCAAGGCCGGTGGCTATAAGCGACGACCGCATCGTGATATGGTTGGCGGCCTGGGATGGTGGTGTTCTTGGTGTTGATGCTTCGGCCCCCAATCTAGGCGCGAGAGGGAGCTGTGTGATGGCTGGCCGGCTTGAGGGGACTCGAGGGCGGGGAAGCTGTTGCACTACAGGCTCGATAGTGGACAGCCGCCTATAGCATCATTAGCATGCCCTGTAGGCTGTAGGCTGTAGCATTCACTATAGCTTGCATAACTTGCACTACATATGTACCTATGTACCTATGTACGGAGGATCATGCGCTGGTTTCCTTGGTTTATAGTGAAGGCTGAGCCTGAAACCCATCAGAAGGAAAAGCCACGAACAAGAGACAAGGGTTGGCCCATCAAACCAGGCACAGCACCCCACTATCCATCTGGATCTGTAAATCCCTCAACAAACATCAATCACAGATCGCGCGGGGACCAATCATCTGGCGAGACGCACCGGGAAAACGCCGAAGGCCTCCTGAGTCCTCAGGGTCCTTGGGGCAATTTGCAATCATCCTGCTCCAAGAAAGCAGTGTCGCTTCATTGGGTGAGGCGAGAGTTCGAGGAAGCTCTTTATTATTTAGGGCAGAGTAACCAGGATGCTACTGCTTGATAGGACAATGGTCTATACCTAGGTAGGTACCTGGTATGTACATACTTCCACTCGTGAAAAGTGTTGCATTGTTGGCTGCATGTTCGTTCGTCCATCGTCACATGCTTGAGCGCTGAGCTTGAACATCTTCATGACTTCTTCATCTCGCGTGCCGATTCCATCTGCGACGGCCTGACTTGCCTGCGGTTACAACGCCATGTTTCATTTCTATAACTCGAAACCTTCCTCACAACGCTGCGTCCCGGTGGCGGCGCGCGCTCCCCAGCTTCTCGTGGCAGCCCCTCACCACGTAGGTAGCTCGCCGCCACCCGTTCTCAGAGTCTGCGGACAAAATGGTAAAACTCCGCGCCCAATGAGGTAGGAGAGCAAGTACCTATGCCTTCGAAGTTCATAGAATTCACAATTTAGCACCTCTGGCTTACCATTTGCTTGTCACGTCTCTATCAAGGGGGTCGGGACGGCCGAAAGTGGCATTGGAAGGATGCAATGGCAGAGTCGCCCGTCAGCCGCCTCGCATGACGCCGCGACGTGTCAACCCACAGCAAGATGCAGCATTTACATCTTGCACAGCTGTGATGCGTCATCTTAGAGTTAGAGTCCGCACTCCAGCCTCGGTCTCTGGATGGAAGACAGACGAGGAAGACTTGGTGATGGCGTTCAGCTGCTGCAATGCAGCAAGAAGACCTACCGCAGCACATCTCCCTATTCCG
Source organism: Claviceps sp. LM84 group G4 (assembly GCA_018360345.1). NCBI lineage: Eukaryota > Fungi > Ascomycota > Sordariomycetes > Hypocreales > Clavicipitaceae > Claviceps > Claviceps sp. LM84 group G4. Next base: position 40,238 of record SRQH01000190.1, on the reverse strand, counting down.
ATCACTCCGATGTCTTATCGACGACAATAATGCTTCACAGATAGGCACTGGACATGTCAGATTGTTTGAAGCTCCGAGTCCATGACCCACCTCAGACCTTCCACGTTTACCGTGGGCAATGAAACACGGTGACCAATCCAACGATCAATACAGACATCCTAATCGCAACTTCGCAAGCCACTTGGCCGTCTCGCGTTCCACCTCTGCTTGCCATTCTGACCACAGTTTTCTCCCATACTAAAGTGTGCTGCCACTCGATGAAACTCCACGTATGCACAGACGCCGTCCTCGACCGACAACACCAGCCCACGACGGACACATGGCTGCCGGCGGTGCCAGCTTGGGTGTACAAGAGTCAACTCGACGGCAGAGGCCTTGATAGGAACGCTGCCTTACAAGTTGCAACAGGCACTCTGCCCTGTAGCTCTCCAGGCCTCCGACGCCTCACGGGCCCGCATCAAAAGCACGGGCAGTTGCGTCATGAAGAATCGTCGCGCATACAAAGCGAAATATGATTAGATCGATGCGGGGTAGCGCTGACCTTGCACTCTGCACTTTCTCCGACTTTGCACGACTTGAACAAGGGGCTGCAGCAGACCAGTCGTCTACGGAGTAGAGTGTGTGTTGGCTCTTTGTGTTGCAACTTGCTTCATCATTACATATGCCTATGTTCCGATGTGTCGTCCGACGTCAAACATGACCGTCCGTCGTCTCTCTCTCTCTCTCTCTCCTTCTTCTTCTATCCTTCTCAAGCCGTATAAATATCCAACACATCCATCCCCGCAGGTCCAGTTTTGCTTTTTGCGCCAAGCCATCAGTTGACACGTTCTACCTGCTTCAGACGTGAACATCGCGCAGGAAAAGGGAAGATAGAAGAAAAGGAGAGAGGAAAAGAAGAAACACAGGGCCATGTCACGACCAGGTGGCTTTGGAGTAGAGTAAGCATCCCTTGGCTGCAACACCTGCCACTGCGAATGTCGTTGCTTCAGTCGTTGCTTCAGTTGAACCCTTTCTTTCCGCTTACACCCCAGTAGTCTTGTCGAACTGGCCAGCTCTATACTCCGAAATGGTCCTCGCAAAGTGTACCCAGCACTGCGTCGGATCCGCGTCATCTACAATAGAACCACCATCGTGGACTCAGCTAAATCGGTCTTTGTTTGGGAGCACGACTCATACCCGCAGTTTTACTTCCCAACGAGCGAACTCAAAAACAGCTACTGCAGAGACCTGCAGATGATCAAAAGCGAGGGCGTGTCGCGAGCCGCCCTGGTCGAATTGAACATCCGACCGCGACCTGGCATCAAAGCCAGCAAAACGGATCGCGTCATTCGTTTCACAGAGGACAAGAGCCTGGGCGCCATCGCAGGTCTTGTGCGACTGGAATTTGGATCAATGGGTACGAATTTTCACTCTCCTTGGAGATCTCCGATCCAGTTTGCTATCGGTGTAGATCGTGGCTAATGTTATGTTTCCCATGTATGTGTTCTCATCTTGTGTTACAATTGACAACTAGATCAATGGCTTGAGGAAGACACACCAATCTATGTCCACCCAAAAGACCCTTTCAAACGGGTAGACACTCTTCTCTCCTCACGATCGTTCGAGATCAAACTCCTGGGCAAGACTGTCGCCAAGGTTGACTCCTCTATCCACCTCCACGAAACCGGTCGCCCGGTGCGATACTACATCTCCCCGGCCGCTGTGGATCCGAAGCTGCTGCGAAAGTCGGCCCTCGTGACGAGCTGTCCCTACAAAGGGGACGCAGAGTACTATGATATCATTCTTGATGGGCTGGAGCACAAGAACCTGGTATGGTTCTATAGGCATCCTGTGCGTGAGAGCGCAGCCATAGCCGGATTATTGTGTTTTGAGCACGAGAAGATGGAGCTGTTCCTGGACGGTAAGCCCGAAGAGGGGAAGAGGAGTATCTATGGGTGAAGTATATGCGATGTCAGGTAATATAATGTGGTGGGGTTAAGAAATTGTATTTCGCTGTAAGTCTGTATGCAGATCATGAAGGGGAAGAAGGAGAAGGCAGAAAATTTTGACCTTGGGAATGGGGTTTAGTGCGCATTCTTGAACTGTTGAACATGTGATGAGATTGTTGTGTGTACGGTGAAGTGACAGGTACCTACCTTGTGTACGCCGAGGGGTCTAAAGCGGGCGACTGTTGAGCCAACACTTGTCAATCCGAGTGCAGTGATCCTTGTTCCTCGATCTCTAATTATTTTGTTCGTCCAGTCTTGAGCAGATCGTCGATTGAGGGCAGTAGCAGTGAATGCCTTGACCTGACCTTTTTTTTTTGCCTCTCATTGTCCTTCTTTTCTCTCCAGACTCCCATTCCCTCTGTCGAATCTGTTCTTTGAGTTTCGCTTGTAGGTTCTTTTTTTCTCTGTTTCCATTCTATTTTTTCTCCGTTACGAGGTACTTACAATCCCCGCCGCTCAATCTTCCATCGCTAGTCAAAACTCAAAAGCCCTTTCTCCTACCTACTTGAGAGGCCTTCACTCCCCTGATTGGCACACTAGACTCTTGTGATCATGTGATGCACCAGGTTTTTTTTTAGTAAGAGGGTTTATTATTCTTTAGATCCACAGCATATTACGCCATGACAGACGAGTACATACTACCTCCTAACCTAGGTACCTACCTTACATACTACACGCTTCTCTCAAAGTCGCTCCCGTTTCTTGCATTTTCTGTTCTTTCATCTACTTGAGGAATTCGGATTCTCTTCCAAATCTGCATCAGCCTTTACGATTCCATCAATCCTCTGCCTACCTGGCCTACCACCTCTGACCCACGAGACATTCCAAGCACCTCGCACAACTGGTGAAGCACACTTGCAGCTGGCGAAGATCGCAGGTGTCTACGTACGAGGATCGCGCGACGCATGGAGTTGCAGACACAATTGAACGTCCGGGACATGTTACATTCGAGCAACTCTGCCGCCAAAGTCAGTCGATTCGGAAACTGACCCTACGAAACTGTTGCGCGGTGGCAATCTTTTTCCCGCATCTACATTCGAAACCACGTTCGCATTCGCAGTCGCAGTCGCATTCACATTCGCATTCGCATTCGCATTCGCATTTCGGAATCCAAACGAGAGGTCAAATGAGATGGTTGGCTATCGTGGACACGGAATCGTATGGAATTGGAAGCGGAGATTTGGTGTACAGAGAAGAGCTTAAAGTCATTGCGCCAGGGGGTTGAGCAGCGTGAGCAGGCTGAGATCTCAAGGTCGCTGGTCAAATGAGTTCTTGAACTTTATCTATGTTTTAGATTTCGCGCTTTCTCTGTCGCAGAGTAGAGTCTGCACTTGACTTGCTGATTTTTCTGGTACTCGATGTGTTGTTGGCCACGTCTCGTTGGTCTCATCTAGTGTCTATGTGTTGATGTCCTATACGATTCAACTTCTCAATTGGCACCACTTGTCAGTGGTCACGACTCATACTGGAAGATGTGGACTTTAGTCTTCATGTAACTCACAGTCTCACCACTGACACTCCATCAAGTACGGTGAACACTGACGTGGCTTAAGTCTGCATTTGACGTATTCTCGACGCCAACCACCCACACTGATGCTGTACATTCGAAGAGTACAATCCTCAATGCTCATAGATACTTCAATAGATGCGTCAAAATCTTTGATTTGATCTCGATAGACAAGAGCAAGTGTGTCCGATGTCGGAACTTTGGACAACCCCTACGGGTTCATTCCTTCAAGTAATGATGCAAAGACGACTCACGAGTGTAGGAGAAAGTGATGGAAGACTTTGGAGGTCTGCCCCATCACTAAAAGTCTATTGATCACAAGCTTCAGTGTTTCACGACGTGTACACTGTACAGTGGACAAGAAAGTTCTGGTCAAAGGTTTCCACGAGTTTCTAGTGGATTGTGGGATACCTGTAACCTTAGACCTACCTCACTGGTGCCCCTACTTTCAAGTTTCGTACGGTCTAGATATCCGATATCGCCACTAGGACGTCAATACCTTCTGTCGAGGTCGTTCAGGAGCATTCAAGGGTTGGTCACAAACATTCGAAGGTCGGGCACGAGCATTCAAATATTGGCCACGAGTCTCCGAGGTTGGTGACGAGCATTCAAAGGTTAGTTCCGCTTCTCCAATGGTCGAAATCTGGAAACTAGCACACAAGCGTCTCTGAGATCGGACGTGATGGGACCCCCTCCAGGAATTAGTATAAATAGGCTGCCCTTCCCTCTTCCCCTGCTTTTCAAGTTTTCATTCTTTTCATCTGTCCTCTTGACTCTTCCGTTTCAACTTTCCATCTTACAAGTTTACAACTTACAAGTACTACAGTTAGCTCTGCTAACGCTTGCACTCCTATTGCTCTTCTACTTCTACCATTTGCACTGTGCACTGGTATTTACTATTTACACTTCACTGGCTCAGACCGCTCAGCTACTAGCCTACTACCACTGACTGTACCACACTTATCAAGATTCATTTCTGCTCGACTCTTTGCTCAAGCATTATCATATCCATTGTCTTGACTGCAAATCGCAACTGAACGAAGTGTGATTCAAATTGCATCGGGTGACGGAACACTTTTAGTAAGTTTGCTGTCTACTTTCTTCTTTTCTCAGTTCTGTGAATCCTGTCTGGCAGTGTCACATCCTCTCTTATCCCAGCATTGCCTTGTCCTTCCTGAATTCTCCGTTCTTCTCTTGCTACTCGCTCTTCTCCTTCCATCTGTCTCTTTCTTCGTCTCATTTTCCACTTTGTCTCAATGTTTCCATGTGTCAACGTTCGAATCTTTTCTATCTCCTCCTGCTTGCACTACTTCTACTTCGGCCTCTGTGGCCCTCTGACTAAGCTCTCCATCCCACGCTACCTTTTTTGTGATGGTGTCCGTCATTGACTCATTCCCATCGGCATCATTTCCTTCTTTCTTCTATTCTTTTCATGCGCCACTTCTTCCACTTGTTCTTCTCTGTTTTCTTTTCTCTCAGCCTTGCCTCTCCGTATTTTCTTTCTCTCCTACCCTTCCCCCTTTCGCTATGATCTAACCACCCCGCAGCGTCATGAAGACCTCACTGGCCATCGTGGTAGCCATGCCCCTTGTCGGGTCAGTCATGGCTCTGCCTGTCAACAACATCACGGCTCGTCTTCTCGGTTCACGACAATCTTTCGTCGGAAATCCTCGCCGCAACACTACCGCGGGCGAAAATTCTCTTTTCGCCCCCCCTGTGCAGGTGTCCGACAATGGCGCAGTTAATTTCATGAACCTTGATAGTGCACTAGACACCGTGGATCCTGACTGGATCAAGCACCACGTTCCCAAGGCTCTTCCACAAAGCACTTCCTCTGACGCGATGCATTACCAGCCCGTCTTGGACTATAGCACTCACAGCTGCTATAATGTGCCAGCTATTGATGCCGAGGGCAACGTGGCCTCGGGCCTGAGAAGTTCCTACCAGACCAATCTCTCTGGCGGATGCCGAAAGAAGGAGCACTTGGACAATCAAAATGTCTATGTGCGTTCTCGGTGTAACAACGGGTGGTGCGCATACATGTAAGTCTTTACACTCATCTTAGTGGAAGAAGAGACTGAGAAAGTGAAAAGAAAGAGAAAGATCACATCATCACAGTACTAACGTATCCGCGCAGGTATGAGCACTACTTTGAGAAAGATGTCGGCCTGGAGCACGTTGCAGGCATCGGTTCCGGACATCGTCATGAGTGGGAAAATGCCGTCGTCGTGGTCAAGGACGGCGAAGGTTTTCCCAGACTCGTCGCTGCATCTGTGCACGATGGTTACGTCAGACGCATGCCGCGAAAGCAAGTCAGGCGTGTTCGTTTCCAGGGTATGAAGATGCCTTTCTCTTCCTGTTATTCCTTTCTCCCATTCTCATATTTCTCTAGCCTTGGCTGGTCATTGGTCAATATAACTTGAAGCTGACACCGTCCCCCAACAGGTGCCCATGTCAAACTTGTGTATCACAAGACCGGGGCTGGAACACACGCCTTCCGCTTTGGAAAGCTTTTGGATGAAAATATCAAGAATGACAAGCACAAGTGGGTGCGTGGCGCGCTCGTAGATTGGAATGGCTTTCCCACCTTTGAGCTGCGTGACCGCATGGTGCGGGCGTTTGTCAACACGGGGACTGAGCCCAAGATCTCAGATGCTCATTTTGCAAAGTATTTGGACAAGGCTATTGGAAAGAGGGTAAGTTCATACTTCAGTTTTCTTGTCTTTCCTTCTTAATACTTAGCTTCCAATGCTTGTGCCACCATGAGTTTGTTGTGTCATTGCTAACGACCACTGTCGCAGATTCCCAATTTTGATCCTTATATGGAAGACTAAATGGTTAAGCCTTGTTGATCTGATTACGGTATGGTGAGCAGCACATACAAGAGATGTTTTCAATGATAGAATGTCTGTTGCTGTTTGGAGTCAGGAGTTTTGGAAACATCAAGTTGAAGGCTTTTTCTTCATCTCAGCGTCTGTCAAGCTTGATTTGAGTCAAGACTGTACTGTTTTGGAGTCTGGTGTTCAAGTTGTGATGTTTTATAATCGCGCATTAGCTCTAAGCGATAGGGCAAAGCTGCAAAAAATAGTAATTCGCTTCACCTAAATGAATACACGACAAATTGAAAATGAACATTGTGTCAGGTTCATGTATACAGTGTGATTGTGCCAGATTGATGCATGTACCGCAAATCGAATGCACTTGTGTCTCTGTGAGTGACTGGGAGTTGGCTTCAACTCCGAGGCAGAGATCCTAGAGGCGTAGGAAGGAGGGCCGAGATATTGATCGCCGATTGATCTGGTTACTGGTATCAAAGATGTCTCACGGCTACGCTCGCAAGCGACAGTGCCACGGCCCACGGGACAAAATCATTGAGGGACGGTGCAACATCAAGTTATCAAACCAACCTCTTCATCTAGTTCTTCGAATATGGAAAGGCGCAACCGGTCAGTTTCCACGGCAGCACATTCTTCCTGGCTTTCCGAAAAATGCAGCAGCTGCGCCGCCTTTCCGTCGTCCCGAGGTCTTCGCTTTCGCTTATGTGTTCTTCTCCACGATCATCGATGCCCGTATGTTGACCAAAGAAGGCAGCTGAGACTGAGAGCTCCAACTAAGCTCTAACGCAACCCCAAGACTTTAACCGAGTAGTCGGAGCCAGTGCACCCTATGCCGTTGTCGTTTTCGAAGAACAGGCTACCGACTAGCCTTCCGATACCTTTCTCATATTGACCCCTCAGACACGGGCTGGGCTTGAGGGTTAATTCGTCCGGTATGTCGTTGTTGTATCCGACTATTTGACCTTTTTGGCTTCGGCCTAGGTCGGTTCAGGGTGTGATGCACGAACGGCTGCATATCTGTTGACAGATCCTTGTAGAGGAGTTGGAAAGCCAGCTTAATTGCATATTTTTGACGCGTTGTTTGCAGGCTCGCTTGAAAAGATATGGGAACTCGGCTAAATGCCTGCAATGGAAAATAATGCCAAGTTGACAGAGAGTTTCGCCGTTTGCGAGGTACCTATATGCAGAAAATGAAGGGCGCGTCCTTCACTTTCTGCACCATAGGGCGCCATGACAACCTTTCAGGGAGCGGATAGCACTGATCTGTTTCGATTCTTGGTGGAAGAATATGCCGATGATGACCTTTGCCTCGCAGTATCGATTCTTTGGTCCTGCAGTGCACTCGGAGCAGTGAAAGAGTGGCTCTTTTGACCCTATTTTGACGCCTCCAAAGAGTACAGCACTGTTGCGGCGCAGTTGCCGCGAGTTTTAGCACTGATGGGAGGATGTTGGCCGCTATCGAGGCGCTGGGACGGCGGTGAAAAATAACCACTAGATACATGTGCAAATTTGTATGTCACTGTGTCACATCATCGCTGGCCTTCCACACGCGCCTACTATATGTTGGTACATATGTATGTACCTGAAAGCGCTTTGCCAAGAACTGTCGGTCTTTTCTCCACGTTCTACGCTTCTGTCATTTGTCATAGCTCCTTCACATTTCACTTGTGAGATGTTGTTTTTACTTGTAGTGACTCAGACTGTAGACACCTTTTGTGATGAAGGAACGCTTCCTGTGGAGTTGTCGTGTCAGTCTGGATTTAGGTACGTGTTCCTCTTGCCGTTCTTTAGTTACATCTGTTGGTTACCTAGGTCTCTCGAGAGATCGCGCAAGACAACCGAATTTCAACACATCGTAAGCCAGTTTGGGCATCTGGTTAAAGTATGTAGTTGACGGAGTCCACTGAGGATAGGAAAGGGAGAGGAGGGAGGTTGTTGGGCTTTTTTCGTGCTTTAGGACTTGGTTCCGGTCGTGAGGCTAGTGAATTGAGCCTCTTCCTATCTTCTCATTTTAGTCTGGTGGATCGGGTTATTCTGTCAGATCTATCAGTCATTCTTCTCTTGTTCTTTCTCAGTCAGCTGAGATTCTGTTCTTCGTCCGTCTGGACTCCCCGTTTGACCTTTGCAAAAAAAAAGGAATTTAGAATTGACAGTTTGGCCGGATTCGAAATTTGATCGAGCGTGTCTACCGTTGGGCCGTACTTTGCCCGGGTTTCCACCTTTTCCGGCCTCCCGACCTCTCAGGTTTCCTGTACCATGGGTGGAGAACCGAGTACCTAGGAGGTACCTAGGTACCTAGGTAACCTATGCTAGAATCTTGGAAAAGGCAAACGACACGTCGTGTCACCGCGACGCGTTGCATCAGCGGCCAACAGAGTACGATCATCACTTCTTGCGTTATTGCCTGTTGCAGCTGTGGCTCATGTTTATTTGCTGCCACGATACCACATGTACCATGCGGGATCTTCTCACACCATGTCTTCATCTTGTGCCCCGGAGCGTGAGCGCACGATGGCAGATCTGGTCGAGTCTAGCCGCGTAGGAATCGAGTCGGCCCGCGCCTCTTACGCGGCGGCGACCAAAGAAAACGAGCGTTCTTTGGGCATGTTGACCATGGTAAGATTTCGTGGCAGCGTCTGAGAGTGTTTGAAGAAGGCACCTGTCTGACGTTCCCCTTTTCTTGATGAAAGGCTATGAGAAGCTGCCTTTGCGCCAGAGGACTCGCACGAAATGAATGCAGCTGCAAAGACTTTGAAGGAGTCGCTGCCCCCGGCGGCTCGATCTTTGAAGAAGCAATGCGAGATCATGATGAATGCATCCTTGCCTGGAAGACCTGCAAGTGCGACAATGTACATCACATCGAGGCTTTGGAGCTACGATCTGCAATATATGAGACTATGGGCAAACTTCGCCTCGCTGTACAGGACGCCGAATGGATGCTGGAACTGGCTCCTCGACTACCAGATGTAAGCAAGCAGTCTTGCCTTGGCCTGCGTCGCTCCGCTGACCAGACCCGACTCTAGGGATACCTTCGTTTGGGGAACCTTGCACGGCGGCAAGAAAAGAACGAATATGCTGAGAAGCTGTACGCGGCTGGGATCGAGGCAAGTAAGGACACTGCGCCAGATTCGTCCCCCAAACTGCAGGTAAAGTTCATCATAACACGTCATCCAGCACATTTTGTGTCTAAATAGTCGGCGTTCAGCAACTGTACGCCCTCTGCCGACACGCCGTTAGAAAAGATCCGTTATGCCTGCCCGCCGAGATTGTCGGGCTCATCTTTTCGTACCTGAGCTGGACTGAAATTGTGTACGTTGTTCCGCCTTTCCTTTTCCATGCATCGCGTACCTACTACCAACTCGTTGCCAAACTGTTTTTGAGCCTTGGCTGAAACTATGCACGATAGTCTCGCTCTTCGCGTTTCTAGGAAATGGAACCGCGAGCTCACGAGCCCCGTGCATCGAACTCTATGGAGGGATATTGTTTTTCCCTATGAGAACTTGAGGACGATGCCACGCCCTGACCAGATAAAGAAAATTCTCTCCTGGGCAGGAGATGGAGGTGCGAGGAAGATCGTGATAGAAAATGGCATGGGATTCCCTGCACCACTTGTGATGCAGCTGCTCGAAGCATCACCCGGCCTGGAGCATTTGGAGGTTGATCAACCATCAGACTTGTTGCTTCCTTGGCACAGGAAGTTATGGAACAGACTCAGGAACGTCACCATTTCCAGTGAATCCAATTCTTTCTGCCACTCTGAAGCTGACAGTCTCGGGGGATTCCCTCGAATGTTTCTCCAAAATGCTGGCAGCTCTTTAGAGCATCTCGATCTTCGGGGAATCCCATTACAATGGTACCAGGAAACGCCATCAATACCTTTTCTTCCCAAGCTGAAAACTTTGCGATTGCACGTTGCCGCAGACGACGCTATGCCGTTTCCTATAGTATGTTCTCCCGTCCCAAAAAACCCGCAATGACGATATTTCTGGTTCTTCTTCTCCTTTATCGCGTTTCGCGACATTTAGAGAACAAAGAGGCGCGCGTGGAAGTGAGAAGCTGACTTATTGAGCCTTCTTAGTTCTCTCTCTCCATCCCTTTTCCAAGACTCGAACAGATTTGCTTTTTAGAAAACATAATACTCCTGGGGCTGGAGCCCACGGAAATTTGGCGCGGAAAGTGGGACGACGTATGGCCACATCTCAAGGTTCTCGATTTGGATTGTGTAGATTCTCTGAGTTCAAATGACGAAACGGCAATATCGCTTAAGGCGATCCGATACCTGACGGCTCTGAAATCACTACAACATATATATCTCCGGTTCGAGAGCGAGGATTGGCCTGAGCTATTCTGCGGTAGTCATGATCTACTTTCCTATCTCGATATTACCCAATATCCACCTTCCAGAAATTTGCGTTCCGTCAGTCTTGATGGGCCCATATCGCCCGACGGAGCTCGAAACTTGCTCTCCAATGCAATCAAGACGAAACAGTTGACAACATATGATATGATTTTCCCCGAGGAGCCTTCCACCAGTAACATTGGAGATACAAGTCTTCGCTATTTGAAAGGCTACGAATGGATGCGCGGAGCTCCCTCAATACATACGTTGGGATGCTTTGGATTCCGCTTCCCTCTCGATGCCGAAACGGACGAGGATCTGCCCTTGCCGCAGTTTCTGGCCACATTTCCCAACTTGCGGACGTTGATCATCAGTTCCCAGGAGTACAGAACACCCGAATTTGTGAAACTGGTAGTCGCGATCTTGAAGGTCACGCATCTCAAGAATATCTACACGCCATGTGTCGATGGTATGTTCCTGGACCAGCTGAAGGAGACGGCAAAAGAGTACGGTGTGCAATATTTTGTCCGTCGTCCGGCAAACCAGTGGCCGAGGCCGTTGGACTAGCTGAGGGCGACGACACAAGAGTACGGTGTGTCATCGGTTACCTATTCACCATCCAGTTGCAGCTTGATGACTTTGCTGCATAAAAATGGCCCAGGATGGAAGTACCGCAGTGTATGATGGAGATTGCGGTTTCGTATCATCGGCGTCAATTCTCTGAGGGCTTTGAAGTTGGGGCAGTATTCTGTTAGTCTCTCTTTATTACGGAGTACCTATTACTCCAAGAAAGACTCAAGTCGCGAGGTTGGTGGGTATGGTTCGAAAATCAGGATTGCATGTGTATACCGGTACATACTCCGTACATGGTATTGGTACCTAATCTTAGGTTCCCTAGGTGCATATGTACATAGGTACCTAATGTACCTAGGTACTCTTGGCCTCGCCAATGACGTTGTTTTTGCGGCGGTTTTCTACTTGAGTTCTTGCCATGTTGCCTCTCGCAATACCTATGAGCGTATTACTTTGCACTTTACGGCTCGATTAATCATTCACGACTGCGACATCGTCGTGTCCCTTGCGTGGGCGCTCAACATTCACCCGACACATCATGTCTTCATCACGTGCCTTGGATGCCTCCGAGTCCGAGTCCACGATGCGTGAACTGGTCGAGTCTGGTCGCCAAGCTCGTGAGAACGCGTCCAAGAACTACGAGCATGCGTTGGAATTCTACACCAAGGTGAGTTGTCGTGGTAGCGTCCGATTCTATTGGAAGAAGCTACCTGTCTGACATTTTCTCGTCCTCGGAATTTGGAAAAAAAAAAGGCCATGAACAGCTGCCCCTGCGCCAGGGGTGTCGAACGGCGCAGATGCACTTGCAAAAATTTTGAAAAGGCCGCCGTTAATGGACATTCGATTTTCAGAGAAGCAATGTATACTTGTCATTGCGACGTTGGCAAAACATTCAGCAAATGCGACAACGTGGACCATATCCAGGCCCTGGATCTCCAGGCTACAACGTTTCAGGCTTTGGGTAAACTCGACCACGCTGTGAAGAATGCTGAATGGATTCTGGAACTGGCTCCTCGACTTCCAGATGTAAGCAGTCCCGCATGAGTCTTTCGAGGCCTGAGCCCCATCACTGACAAGTCGCGAGTCTCGACTCTAGGGATATCTTCGTCTAGGAAACTTTGCACGGCTGCAAAAGAACGACAAGTATGCTTGCGAGCTGTATGCGGCTGGGATAGAGGTCAATAAGGACAGTGCCATAGACTCGTCGCCAAAATTGCAGGTGAGATGGCGTAGTCTTCGGCTCAAATTTATCGTCTCACGTCACGCATCATGTTATTTCTCTAACCAGTTGGAGCTCAGCAACTTTACACCCTCTACCGTCACGTTCTGAGACAAGATCCGTTATGCCTGCCTGCCGACATTGTCTCACACATCTTCTCGTACCTGAGCTGGACTGAACTTCTGTACGTTGCAACATTCGCTCTCCCTTTTTCTCGTATCGGGTACGACTCGTGGACAACCTTTTTTTGCTGATGCTACCCATGATACAGTGGAATTCTGTGTGTTTCCAAGGAATGGAATCGCAAGCTGACGAGCCCCATGCAGAGTAAATTATGGAGAAACATTGATTTTCCTTCCATCGGTGACTACTGGCCAGAACTCGATTACGTGAAAAAGATCTTATCCTGGGCTGGGGAAGGGGGTGCCAGGAAGATCGTGACAAAGAATTGGTCGGAACTCCCTGACGACGTCATTACGCAGATGCTCGAATCATCACCGAGCCTGGAGCATTTGGTGCTGCACAACATGCCATGCCAGGGGCTTCCAGCACATAAGAACAAATGGACCCAACTCAGGTACATCTCATTATCGGGTATAGTTGATCATTTCGTCTTCAAGGAAGTAGATCGTGACGGGGGGTTCCCTCAGACGTTCATCCAAAATGCTGCCAGCTCTTTGGAGCACCTGAACTTCGTGGGAATCCCAAGCCAATGGTATCGCGGTATGATGCCTCATCTTCCCCATTTGAAGACTTTGCAAATAGGCGGTTGGAGGGACGACAGTCGATCGTTTCCTATAGTATGTCCCCCGCCCCGAACAGCTTGACCCACGCCCAATCATTTTTTTGGTCCTCTTCCTTCTTCTCCTCGCCTTACCTTTTGTCTTCCTTTGGTTTCTGCCCCTCGTCGCTACGTTGTAGAAAATGAGAGAGGACACACGTGAAAGCAAGAAGCTAAATTTTGAGTCCTCTTAGTTCCGTCTCTCGGTCGCATTTCCCAGCCTCGAACAGCTTTGTATTGGTCCCAACGTACCATTCCTGGTACATCAGCCTGCGAGTACTTGGCAAACAAGATGGAGAGATGTATGGCCACACCTAAAGGTACTCAAGTTCCATGACTGGATGGCGGACGCTGAAGACGATGATTTGTTTGAAGAAGTGGATTTTGGAGCTCAGATCGAAATTGGCGAGATGGAAGATGAGAGAGAAGATACGCGTCTGACGCTTCGATACCTCATGGCTCTCAACTCACTACAACATATTTCTCTGAAACTCGAAGGAGAGGACTGGCCTTTTTGCACGTTTCGCCATAAAGATGAAGATCTACTTCATGATGTCGACGTCGCCCAGTTGTCAGATTTCAGAAACCTGCGATCCTTCGAATCGCCTTCATTCTCCATCACGCCCGACGGGGGTAGAATATTGCTCTCCAAGGCCGTCATGGCCAAACAGTTGACATCCTTCGACCTTGTCTTTCCCAAGGAGCGTTACGAATCTCTCATTTACGATGATTCTTCTGCTTCACCCGACGAGTCCTTAGTCGAGGGCCCTTGGACTGTAGAAGACCCTGACACCGCTGAAGAGGACCCTTGCACCATTGAAGAAAAAAGTATTCAGCATCTGAAAGGCTACGAATGGTTGTCAGGGACTCCCTCGATTCATACATTGGGACTTTATGGATTCCGCTTTCCTGTCGATTCCGAAAACGACGAGGATTCGCCCCTGCTCCGATTCCTAGCCACGTTTCCGAATTTGCGAACGCTGAAAATTAATTCTCGGGAATATGATACACCCGACTTTGTGAGTCTGGTGGTTTCGATTATGAGGGTCACGCACCTCGAGACTATCTATACGATTTGTGTCGGTGGCGATTTCTCGGACCAGCTACGAAAGACGGCACAAGAACACGGCGTGCAATTGATGAGCAAAGTTCCGGAACAGGAGTGGGACTCGGAGTCATAGGTGTTGGAATAGCTGTCCCCAACGATCACGTACGTGCGTCGTGGACTCACACCTCGTGGTATAACATTAACACCACGCGGCAAGACTGTTCGGTCTGTCCTTTTCCTCTCTCTTGTAGATACCTTCCATGAGAACGACAGATCGTTCATGACAGATCACCCTGCGCGTATACGCAACGCTCACGAATTTCTTCTAATAATAGGTGACGTAACTAACGTTTGAGTGTGTCTGTTTTGTTCGTGCGTACGGCGGCCACAGACATCGCTGCAGTCACCTAACGCTATCACGATGGCCGGCGAAACCTGAATAAATATCCTGCAAGACAATCAGCTTCTTGGATAGAAAATAATCATCACCGACTCATCAGTGAAAGTCACTAAAAGTCCGCTGTCAAAGCCCCTGAGAGTTGGCAAAAGCAAGTACGCATTACACGCCGCGGTCCAAAGTCAACTTGGTGTTGAGAGAGGTCACGTCACTGCGCACAGTGTATGTCAGGACAGCTTGTGTGGAGAGGAAGTTCTCTACTTTTTCTTGTCCTTTCTTTCGCATCTTTGATCAATATCACTATCGGCGCTCGTCTGCAGTCGCACCCAGGCGGCGCCAGGCCAATACACAACAGTCACAATAGCTCACAAATGTACAGACTCCACGTAGTACAGAGTATTGGTTGACGGAGGTGGTGTATATGTAAACTCTCGGTGCAAGCCGTCTGAAGTTATATATATACAAGCCAAAATCGTAACAGTAAGGGACAGTACAGCAGAAACAGCAATGCTTCCCTGTCCGCGCTAACGCGCGCTGTCATGTCGGCCAGTGCTCAGCATTCGACAGACACTGCCAATCTTCGCTGGGCAGTGTGGACCTTGATCAGTTAATTATTTGGGACATTGGCCTGCAGCGTGTGCGACCGTCATCGCCGGCACGTTGGTGATAGGGGCGCCAGTCTTATCAAAGGCGTAGTAGCCATTTTGCACGCCAGCGGCGATGCACATTTGCTGCCAAGCATCGCCATCGAGTGTGCCTTGGGTTGCGACGCACTAAAGAATGGGATTTCAGCCTCCATGCTGTATACTCGGACTCCATCTTGTGTGTTAGGATCAGGAATTTCACGCGAGGGACTTACACGTCCATCTTTCTCGCTCCATTGCGCCTTTCAAGTGCAAGCATCTAGTCAGTCTCATGGTCCTAGGTATTGCCGCTCACCCCGTACTTTTGGATAGATTGTCTTTGGGAGTCACTCATACATGATTTCCATAACTATGGTAACAGACCCAATGGCTGAGGACAGGATCGTATGTCCACTTTCCGTCATCCGACGCTGTCTGGCAATCGCACTGGGTATAGCCGTTGACCGCCACAATGGGCAGAAGTAGGGCGAGAAGGCTGAGGGCGTGCATGGTGATCAAGTATTGAAAGAGACGTTGGAACTTGGTCGATGGTTTGAGAGAGCTGGAGGGCGTCCGTGCTGATTCAATTCGGAAAGAGACTTGGAAAGAGACGTGGTTGGGGTTTCAACCGACAAATGCAGTCTATGCAGGTGAGCACAAAGAGACTTTATAATCCTTAGACCTTGCTCGAGAACCCTCTTGACACGTTGTATACATTGGAGGGTTTAGGCAAAATTGTTTACATATACGTAATCTGAACTAGATATGTACAAGGACCAATTCCGAACGGCCCGATATATCTATATGTATGGCTTTGGTCACGGACTTTGGCCACGGACTGATCGGATGTCAGTTTTATTATCATAGCGTCTAAAAACGGAACCGAGTGTCAATTGAAAGTGCGAACAAAGAGCCCGCAAGACAGTTTTACGGAGTAAGCTACAACTTACAAGGTAGGGGACGGTAAAGGACCAGGGGTTGAAGGATGACGGTTTCGATCTTCCAAGATCCGTGGACTCCATGTCAGCCTCTCGAGTCTCGGCGTACTCATGTCTCTGCGCACCTTTCGGTGGTGACTTTCCACTCTCATACCGATGGCCATATGACGAAGCGTCAGGCCGCATGAGTGCACCGTGAAAAAACTGCGGCAAATGTTTGGAGCGGGCTCGATCTCGAGGCTTGTCACCTTGTGCAGGGTCTTGTGACTGACTCTTGTCGACAGCCTAGCTGTCTTCAAAGTTCAGGCCGTGAAATTTGCGTTACAATTGTCCTGATTGGCGTGTAGGTAAAGTCCAGATATGACCCGTACGTGGGGTGAACCGAATTCGTTTCAATATGACGTTTTGTTTACTCTTTCGGAGGGGCATCATATGACCTGTCAGACCTGCCGGCGACGCGACTCACGCGAGGCGCTCTCGCCGAACCTCCGGGCGGCAACTCTTTCTCAACTTTACATATTGCAGGTATTTGAGTCAATCAACCAACTGCGCAGTAATACTGAGTGACTATGTTACATATGTAGTAATGTACAACTCATTATTGAGCTACGACGCCATTGGCTGTGCGCCCTATCGATCACCCGAAGTGACGGATAGATATACCTAGCCTATAGGTACTTGTTCGCACCGGTCATCACTTGAATATTACTCTGTACATATCTACATTATGCACCAGGTAGGTATCGCACTTTTTTTCTCGTCTGTTCTGTTCAAGTCCCGACTCCCTCGTGGTCTGTCGTGAGTCCGTGACGTCGTCCGATGAGGACTGCCATTGATCTGCTCTTCTGTGCGCACTGCGAGTTGAACAGTATCTACAGTATAGGATCCGTGTTGAATTTTGTTTTGACGGCGCAGTATTCACTTACCCGAGGCACATGATGCTATGCTCACTATCCAGCAAACAACAGATCCATCATCCCTCATCTGTTTGACAACACGACGTTCACGGTTCAATCAACAATTCCCTTAATTATGGAATGTACCTGTACAGGAGTCGCTTGGCAGAATGAAAGTGGCCATGACTCTCATCGAGTCATCTTTATTCTATTCGGACCCCTCCGCTTCAGCCCATTTCTCACGTTCGACATGTCCTTCCTGAGACCTGAGACTCGAGAGCCACCCGCGTGTCGAGAGTCATCTCTCGTACTGTGTGCAACGCGACCGACGAACTTACCATCAATCTTCTCATCCGGTGTTTCATAGAGCTCTTTCTCCCGTCTATGCGCCAAGAAAGACGGGTCGCGGCCCGCGGGATCGTATCATTGTCATTTCACGTTTCTACCGGTCGTAGACCTCTGCCTCGTGAGTTGTAACAGAATTGCTCAATGTGTTCTATACAGATATACTCTCGGTACAAGCTGTCTGGGTTATATATAATATACACAAGTCAAACTCAAAAATGTGTCGGCAACTTGCAAGAAACACAAGTGCTTCCCTATCCGCGGCAACCGCGGCAACGCGCTATCATGTCGGCCAGTGCTCCCTTTGCTGTGCAGTGTGCACTTTCATCAAGTTATTTAGTCACAGTTGCCTACAGCGGTTTCGACCTTCATGGCCGGCACGTTGGTAATAGGGATACCATTGGCATCAAAGGCGTAGTAGCCTTGCTGCACACCAACTTCGATACACTTTTGCTGCCAAACGTCGCCGGCGATATATTGTTGGGTTGCGATGCACTAAAGGAATGGGACTTAGCCTTCATACTGTAGTCTGTGTGCCACTGTGCCCTGACTTCGTCTGGAGGGTTATGTAGGAACTTGATTTCGCGAGAGGCACTTACACGTCCATCTTTCTCGCTCCATGACGCCTTTAACGTGGGAAGCATCTAGTCAGTCTCATCCTCTATTGCCGCTCACTCGGTGCTTTGGAATTTGGATAGATTGTCTTGGGAGTCAATCATACGATATTGGTATAAGTGTGGTAACACAGCCAGCGGCTGAGGTCATGATTGTAAGTCAAAGTCTGTCCGCTACCAGATGCTGTCTGGCAATCACACTGGGCATAGCCTTCGTCGGCCGCCACCAAGGGCAGCAGAAGGGCGAGAAGGCTGAGGGCGTGCATGGTGATCAAGTGTTTGAAAGAAACGTTGGTCGATGGTTTGAGAAGGCTGGAGAACGTTTGTGCTGGTTTGACAGATTGACTCGCGATGAAACTTGATAAGAGACGTGGATAGATGACGAGTTTCGCACAAAGGCAGGTGAGCACAGAGAGACTTTATAAACCTGACTTGAGAACTCTCTTGGCCAACTCGGGCGTTGGAGAGGATTTAGGCAAAAGTGCTTCGGCATATACATACATACCTACGTAATCCGAACTATCCGTACGGAGTAGATCCAAGGATCAAATTCGAACGGCCCGAGTCACCCGACATGGTATAATGGTATTGCATTATCATGTACTCCGTACATACATACCTATCATGATATAGGTTTCTTTGGCCTCGGATAGGAATCATAAAGAGACAGACTGTATGGACGTCAGCTTATAGGGTCTGAACTCTGAAGACGGAACGGAGAGGTATCAAGTCAAGGACTCAAGGTACATGTACATTTGCAAGAGCCGAGAGGTAGAATTCCTTCTCCCCCCCCACTATGTACTCTTCTGACTCAATCTGTGCCCTGCCATCATTGGTCAGATGATTCGCCCCACTTTGACAGGGTGAAACAGCCCCCCTACCTAACTTTTTGGTTTCTGAACGCTTTCACCATACAGGTAGGTACCTAAGGCACCTAACCTAAGGTACCAAATACCTTAGGTACGCTGCCACAAGCAAGTCCTCCCCAAGAAACTCAAGAAACTATCCCACATCTGGTTGTCCAACAAAGTTCTGTGTGATATCCGGCGTCAGCGCCTTCCACCACTTTGTGCCGGAGCGCGAGCGGGCTCTGATCATGAAACAAGCGGTATTTTGCCAGAGGCAAGGACCTGCTAAATCAGTGAGTCAGAGACGGCCTCCACGACACGCAGAGTCTAATAATACAGAATGAAGGAAAAGCACAACAGGAGCAGAAGAGTATTTAATGAGCGCCTAGGTGAAAATGTCTTGGTAGAAGTTAGTGGCTTCTACATACAAGTTTCAGAAAAGTCTGGAAATCGTTGTACGTTCGTGTCGCGGCCACCGGCTTTCGCCAGTGTGTCTGCAGCTTCATTTTCGCCAACACGTGACGCTGACGTCGCTGAATTTGAGTGTCTATGCCAGTTTGTTCGTCCTGGGGACGCGTGACGGACCTTTATTAGTGCGGCGGTATTGTCCAGTGGGACGTCGATGTCGAGCAGAGGAGAAGAGCTGTACTCCGTCGAGTACATACTACTAGAGTCTAGAGCGGCTTGTAGGCCGGAAAGCGCCCCCCAGATCTCCACGTCACACACTTCGGATCTGGCTAGCCGTCCTTTGCCAGAGGCGACGACCTTGCCGTCTCGGTCCACAACGTACCCGAAGCCAGTGTCGTCGGGACGTCGCCGGATCCCTTCGATCCATGGACCATCGCTAAACACGGTACACCACGGT
Organism: Claviceps sp. LM84 group G4; assembly: GCA_018360345.1. Classification (NCBI taxonomy): domain Eukaryota; kingdom Fungi; phylum Ascomycota; class Sordariomycetes; order Hypocreales; family Clavicipitaceae; genus Claviceps; species Claviceps sp. LM84 group G4. The sequence continues at coordinate 20,420 of SRQH01000190.1, read as the reverse complement.
GTCCGCGTCGGTGGGTTCTCCTGTAGGGCCGCAGCCGCGTCTTCTTTAGGAAGGCCATTTTTTGGGGTCGAGCGCTGAGGGGGCGGGAGAGGGTATATACATCGGAGCATGGAACTCGGGACAGGACCTTGGACTTGTTGCTGTTGTGGCTGGCCGGCTGGCCGTCGTAAAACGCGCTGGGAATTTGGAAATAGCCCGGCGTACGCGTGTGTCGGCATCCCATGTGTGGGATGTTAGCGGATGGTATGCGTCCAGTGCGCGCAGCCGAGCTGAGTACATCAACTTCTCCTTGGCCAGCAGCTGGCGTATCGGTGGAAAGCTGCTTTTCCCGATGGATGGAGGGAGGACGGGAGTCCTTGTGGTTTTCCAAATTGGGACCACGGCGGTGGCATGTCGAGGGAGCAAACCCGTTTATTATCGAGAACGATCCGGTATAGACCGAGGTGCAACAGCAAGCCTCGTTGCAAGACAACCCTATCCAACAGGACCTTGCAGGAAATAATGAAGACACAGAAACAATATTTGATGAGAAAAGATCTTACCCGGAATAGCTTAGACAAAACTTGCAGTCTGAACACACCACCTCAGAGGCTGAGCGGACAACAGTGAACACTCGGCAGAAGCCGCTTTTACCCAATTTTATTACCTCGCACGTACCAGCACCCGGTTCCCAGGGGCCAGCGAAGCATATCACCGATTACGGATTCGAGAGGGTGCCAACCCAGTTTCAACTTCAACCCGATGAGTCGTCAACCAAGCAAGACACTGGATCTAAGTCCAAAGGAACAAACTGTCCATGTGGTTTTGTACACCAGTACAAACCCCAACAGTGCCTAACACTCCTGTATGCCATTACAGGAGAACTAGTTGACATCACTTGACAAGATGAAGACACCAGCAAAGGAGCTATGTGCTAAGATCAAGCAACGTTATGAAAGTCACAAATGGGACAATCTTCGAACGCTCATAGCACAGGAAGGATGGGCGAAAATTAACAATACCAAGCCGAAGGAACAATTCCCCGGCAAGATATCAGCAGCCACCATTGATCCAAAGATCTGTATGGCAATTCTCGATCCCGAGATGTTCGAGGATGTACCACGTCCCCTCAGCCTACTACAGCCTTGATTCCAAGGCCCAAGGGTAACCCTATTGACAGCGGGCTGCCGAGGAGAGTCCAATCTGCTGTAGGCAACTGCAACTAAATAACTTGAGGAAGATGCACTGGCCGACGACATGATCAAGTTATCAACATGACAGCGCGTTGCGGCGGATAGGGAAGCACTCCTATTTCTTGCAGGTTGCAACTTGCCGCCACATTTTTGGCTTATGTACATATTGATATATACCTTTAGACAGCTTGTATCAGGAGTATTATGTACATCTGCATAGAACACGTTAAACAACTCGGTCACGAGGCAGAGGTCTGCGAGCGCAGAAGTCCGTAAAAGCCTAAAGCACTATCCCATGACCGTCTTCCTTGGCAGTGTGGCACATGGACGGTCTTAAGACTCGCTTCACTGCAACTTCAGGCCACTGATCAGTGACGGAGAATTGAAGCCCATCGCGTCGCAGCATGATGAGGAATACATGTGTATGTACATATTGATCTTGCTGTATTGGCGCAGTTGGCAATCGCAGTTGCAAGTGCTACTAGCTAGTAGTGACGTGCTACGGAGGACGATTACATCGATCGTTGCCTGAGCCAAGTTGTAGCAGTACATACATACATACATACGGGTGTGGCACTAAGCAACTTATTCTTCAGACTTCGAGTACCTCTAGTATGACGTCGCGTATCTCGCTCAATTCACAGGCGGCAAGATCTTCCTCTTCTTCCGAAAACGAGAAACACAGCTTCTCTCTCGTTTTCCCTCGGGATTCCTTCTCCTCCTCCTCCTCCTCCTCCTCCTCCTCCTCGGGCGTGTCTTGTTCTTGCGGTGTTTTTGCCTCGTGAATCATATAAGCCAAGTCAAAGTCAATCAACATGACACCATTTACTTCAACATTATACAAGGTATTACTCCATTGCAAATCCTGCTGCAATACCCCTTCGTGATGCAAAGCCTGTAGAGCCTGCTCAGCCCTCTCTACCCAGGGTATCTCGAGTGTGTTCATCAGGTCCCGCTTAAGAGGATGTCCGCCCCATGACAGGAAGATCATGTGCACCACGTAGGTTCCGAAGTAAATCCAGTAGTTCTTGTCCATGGTTTGCAGATCAATTGCTCCGAGGAACACGGGCACGTGTACTCCTTGGATGGGTTTGAGTCGCTGATAGACCTCGGTCTCGTGCTGGAGACTCTTAGCGTGTTCAACGCGGGTGCCCTTGCTGATGAAGGTGTAGCCATACGCTAAGAGTGTGACTTTGAAGATCGCGCCCATTGCACCAAAGAGCTTTTGATATGTGATCCCTTTGTCAATAGAATGCTTGAACTGTTTGCCTAGGAGACGCAGCCACTCTGTATGATCGACGGGATGGCGCTTAAGATTGCCGGCTTCATCTTCTTTATCATGGCGGTGAAGCGCCACGTTGGGGCACGCGGGATCCAAGAATTCGCCTCGCACGAGACCCAAAAGACACTTCTGTGTGCAGTACGGTAGATCCTGGGCGCTTTCAACGCTTCGGGTTGTTCTGGTGCCTTGCTCGTCTTGCTGACCCTGTTTCTCTGTGTCTCTTTCCCCTGTCTGATACAAGGAGCGGCTTGATGCATCGTCGCCAATGGCATCGTCAGGCAAAGACACTGGTACAGAGGGAACAACAACACCCACTTTCGGAAGGGTTTTGCAAATTTGAAGGCGCTGCTCCTGCGTGGGCTTAGCGGAACTCTTCGTAATCGCCATGATCGTGAATGCGATGTATTGACCGAGGGTTGTTAAGAGCGCGGCGTCCTCCTCGGGCCCTTGCGCGACGTCAAGAAGTGGCTCCGCGATATGATAATGTAGGGTTTTTGGATCATCCCAGTTGAAATGCAGAAACACCATGGCCTGTCCCGTGGTGATGATGCCGTACTCAAGACAGCTGTCCATCATCTTGTTATACGTCTTTATGATGGCGTGTTGTACTCGTTTCTCTGCAGCTGCTGTAGACGGCAAGACATCATCGACGGCCGGGCTTTCCGTCGCCAATATCGCTGCCCCGAACTTGTTCGTGGGCCGAAGTGCCGCACGCAGGTCTTCAACGGTTAGATCTTCAGGGCCCTTGGGTTCCCACACGTAGAGTAGAGTGTTCAAGTCTAATGAGACTGAGTTGTCCTCACAGAGGCAAAACCTTGTCATAATCGGTACATTAGGATCTGATGATCGAATCGCAATTCCTAAAGGGTTTGCATGTCTAGGATGCACCATGAAATCAATGCAACCATCGATTTGAAAGAGTCTTCCAAGCGTGTCCACTGATTGCAGGTGTCTCATAATGTTCCTCATCGATGTCTCGATATGGTCGCGGCTGAAGTATTCGAGATCCCATTCGTCTGTTATTGGCCTGACTCTGTCTCCGATGTCTCTTATGGTTACTCGGCAAAAGAACTTGCGCACTTCAGGAGAAAGAACCTCGTAGACTTGGTTTAGAATGAGCCTCTGCTCGCTAAGAAAGGTGGACCATTCCTTCACCGTTTCTGGTTGCCATTTGCCAAGTATCTCGGCCGTGGATGGATCTCTTTGAGGACCATTCGAGTCAATGGTCAGTTTGGAGAACGTAGACGCATGCCATTCCTTTATGTACTCGTCCAACGTTGTGGGTTGCAGTAGTATTCTCTTTGCCTCCGGTGTCTGGTCCTGGTAATCTTGCATTGGCAGCATTGCATTTGCGCTGTTTTTGGCCGTGGATGAATCTTTTTGTGCCACGTTCGCGCCAAGGGCCTGCACGGAGGAGGCCTGGCATGCGATGAGGAATTCGCAAAAGTTTGTGGGTCGCAACATTCTGTCCATTTCCTCTGTCTGCTGCTTAAGCATCTTGGTCTGCTCCTGATCCTCTTGTGTTTCCCTGTCTTTCTGTTGGGTGGTGATATCACCGGTGTCGTTCTGCCGATCCATGATCGATGAGATCGAGATGGTGATCCTGCTTGCACAAAGGTACGAAAGTGGGTGTGTGCAAATCTGGAGAGATTTCAGCGTAATGGATTATGGCGGTAATAGTTAAAAAGGTAAAGAAGCCAAGTTGTGAACAAGAGCATAGCACGACGCGGCGTATATGTAAGAAACTGTCAATGTGATAAGTCGTCAACACATGTCATCAAACGCCGTGTTGAACTGCGATTGGCCGTCGATACCCGAACCTACAAATACGGCAGGCTGGCGAGATGCAGAGTCTCAGAAGTCGAGAATTGTGGGAGGACAAATGCCTTTCTTTCACCATTCGTACCCCGCGTCAGACAATAGCAAACGCCCAGAGAAAAATGCTTATTAGGCAAAACTGAAAATCGTGCGGCGACGCGTAGCCGAGGCGCACATTTCGTGTTTGCCTCATTAATCATTATGCTTGCTCGAGTTCTCAGTGAGGGTATATGAGGCATAAATTATAATAATGAGGCCATTATGAGGGTATGGTGTGGAGTCTTCCTGCTTTCTCCTCTGCCCATTGGTCAGTACCCTTGATTAGACCGGAAACACGTTCTCACGCTCACGTGATTATGCTCACGTGACACAGATCCCTTGAGTTGAGTTGCCTATTTTTGGCGCGCACTGTCACAGCTTCGCGTCACTGCATTTTCAACTTGTCACGAGTCCACGACTCACGAGTCACGAGTCACCAAACGCTCATCAAGCGCTCGCTCCAGAGAAGTAGGAAAGCAGCATGAATGATAACACACCACTTCGTATGCGTTGTACTCCGCTCATTACTCGAAGATACTCGAAGTCTTGGTGGCCTTTCCAATGAGTCTTGTCAGTCCACTGATCACTGATCAGGGATGCACGCGACACGCTCCGCGTGCTGGGCTGGAAGTGAGTCACCTCGCTCATGTCTCGCATCTTCCGCGTGTCCTGCGAGGCTGCGACGCGTGAAACTCGGCCGAGCGAATGGCATGCTGCATCTACATACAGCACGGAGATGGCTTGGCACTGGGCAGGCCCATGCCAGATACTGCAATCATGAATGTAGGTAGGCGAGCAGACGAGATTGCGTACATGCTGGTTTCAGTACATACCACTTTGAGGCTCCTCTATCTCCCCAATGTCCAGTGTCCGCGAAGCCGTACACATCCCGCAACAGCGATGCCGAGAAGAAAAGCACACTCTCACTTCGATGTGGTGTAGGCTTTGCGTGATGCAGAAAGAAACAAAGGCGAAGAGTCAAACGTGATGCGTGTGGCCATCTTGCCGCATCCGCCGTCCCTCCTCGATTTTCTAGGTACGGGGTACATTAGGTACATACATACGGAGTACAATTACTCCGTACATACATCTATCTAATTGGCCAACTTGTACATACATATGTACATATGTACCGAGAACCGGGCTGGCGGACCGTCACGGACGCTTAAAAAACTAGAAAACTAAAAAAAAAACAGCCCGAGTGGAGCGATTGTGGGGAAAACACGATTTTTTAAGTCCGTCTCATTTCTTTGCTGTCTTCTACGGAGTATGTACTGTATGTACATATGTAATAAGTTCTGCGCGAGGTCACCGCCAATTGAGGATGAGACCATGAACTAGACATGTACCAAAACGGCAAAGAAAGGCGAGGCGGCGAGCGCTAAAGCTTAAATGCGAGAGCTTACCTATCTGTCTTTATTTTCATAGCATGTTTTTTTTTCCCTTACAGACTTAGGTACTCCGTAGCAAAACGCACTACGGTAGGTACCTAAGGTTCTAATTCTACGTTGCGTTTGCTCGATATTTGCAAAGAGGCGATGTTACCATGACTCAGACGATATAGAACGATTGTGCGTACAAAGAAACAGGACAATGTCCCTTCGTCTCACACAGTGTCCTGAATTCGCACAACAAACAGCTCAAGGTGGGGGTTCGAAGGCACGCAACACCTCGGTCATTTTTCGTCGCATCGCGTCGCGTCGCGTCGATACACGTTCGTCCAGGTACGCCATTCCATTGCACCGTTCGACGATTATACTGGTCCCGATTGCGCGACTCTCGCATACGGAAAACCCTTAGTACGCCGACGGTCAAAGTGCATGTATTGCGTGTGGTAATTTGACACTGGTGTCCGGTGACACAAGATGTGCAAAGTGGCGATTTGTGGTCTTTTTGTAGAGAGGGCTCCCCGGGGCTGCGTGTGAAGAGTTCATAGATAGGTATTGTAATGTGCTGCATGCCAAATGCGTCCATGTAATTGCAAGCAACATTTGCCGCTGGTACAAGTCAAGAATATCGTATAACAGTGACCTGGACACGGAGGATCTCAGGATTCTTAGTTCTATTAGGGCTACACCGCAGCGGCGCAGTCTGGTTCTGACAGGCGCTGCACCTCGATGCTGCAGCAGTGGCAAGTCATTGCTGCTGGGTGCGTTATTTGTTGTACATGCTCATGTAAATCGTCTGGAAAACGGCTTTGCTGTGGTGACGCTTTCTTCTCTTGTCGCGTTAATATATAAAGGATAGGTGAATATCATGTAGGTCCAGATCGTGAAGTAGAACGGGGAAGCGGTAAGGAAATTGACCTAGGGCACGATTCTGACCATGTTTCACGATAGCTAATTGGCGATCTATATTCTAGACAGTAGACACATCCATATCGCCATTCCCGTATTCTCATGCACTTCCATGACCGGCTCTATCTGGTGGCAATCCAGTCGTGACGAGCCGAGCGCATGTTGAATCGAATTCATCTGTCATGAGTGTCCACTGTCATCTGAGCCGTGCCTTGTCGCAGCGCCGTGTCTGATCAGGATATGACACCTCTCACGAGGCGGATTACGCCACTGATGCGACTCAACTCGACCGCTATACCCACAGATGATTGATCCTTCGCTCTTGTGTTTCGCAAGTGATGTCCAAGTCATATGGGATCAATATCCGTCGCACCGCGGGCCGTAACCCGCTCGCAGCAAAAAGATGGGATCGAGGCCCGATACTTTGCTGACGAAGGCCTAATAATGATGCATTATGTAGGATCGGGCATCCGAGTACCACAACGAACTCGAAGGCGAATTAGCAGGTGGGTGAGCCTGTGAGGCAGGCCGCAGGAGCCGTCCCGCCGGTTATTATACCTGTAACCTAAGTTCAGTTGTACAAGAAAACACGGATCGCGGAGATCAGAGATTATAGGGCGCCAAGAAACGGAACAATGCAATACCCATATTCACACAGTGCATTATGCATGGCTGAGTGGAGGGGTGTACGGTGTGGCGTTTTCTCGGTCCTGGAAGAGTCAATATGTATGTACATTGTAGTCTTGGTTGAAGTTGTTCGAACTTCGAACTGGATGCGGGAGGCAAAAAGAGATTGGTGGTCGTTGCTTGTTTCAAGCTATTCAAGCGCAACGTTCATTCGAACGACAGACTGTCGACTCGGTACTACAGTACGGGGATTCAACTTTGCCGAACCAAGATCGATAACTTATTATTTAGGTTGTCAATGCGAAATGCCTAGCTGATATTAATCTCCCGTCATGCCGTGGTCACTGTGCTTGGTCACGCAACCGTCGTTGGAAATGCGCCCGCATGAGGGAATGCCTCAAACCATCGGGATAACAGTCGAACGAAGCAAGCCACACATGGATTGCCACGCTTGCCACTTGGTGCGCGTACGCGCGTTTCCCGGTTTCTTCTGGTGCGGAATCCGGACAATATTCACAATTGATCACAGACATCACGTCATATCTGCCCGATTTTGCCTGGGAGATTCAGAGATGCTTCAGGTCAACAGCTTCGGTGCGACTTGGTAGAACGCGATGGTTCCTGAGGCTACGTCATTCGGACTTTGGAGAAGGAGACTGCGATATGTTATCATCTATTCGATCCTTAACTGATGGGAGGAAGATAGCTATGTAGATTTTATTATTTTATTCCTCTTTGTCAAAATATTGAGTACATACTTACCTAGGTAGCTAAACCAAGTCAGATGCATGCATAGCACAAGGAACAAGCTGAGAATGGCTGAATCTCTGTCGCTGGCAGCTGCAGCTTGGCCTGCAAGGAGAAGCAGCTACAAAGCAGGGTTCAGGGAACTTGGACAGGGATGGGGCGGGTTTGGCTGCAGCCATTGGCCCGATTTGTTGCCCCACGTGCACATGTGCGCCACGTCCAGGCACAATTTGTTTATGTATGTACCTATGTACCTACCTACGGAGTAGGTACCTAAGGTATTCGTACTCCGTGAGTCCGTACCTTAGGTACCTCTCCGTACACTGTACACTCCGTACAACACCAAGACGGCCCGGTACTTGGCCCGTGCTTTCAACTCGTACGGGTTGCGTGTCCGAGACGACCCCACGGGCCACAACATCTGACCTGACCTCGTTGCGACCACGCGGGAAAAAGAGACGCGAGGGGAGACTCAGATGTGACAAGACCAAAAAAAGTAGCTGCAGCGGAGTGGCTTTCTTGTGTTGCCATTACCCCTCTCCCCTTTCGTAATCCTCGCACACTCTGCGTCGTCATCTGGCCTTCCATTACGGCATTTCCTCGAATTCCTATTCTGTGCCTTGCATCCAGAAGCCGAAATGCGACAGTATCGCCCGATCGACCAGGATTTGAGGACGAGTTCGGCAACGCCAACCCCTCCATGATGCAAAGGAACCTCCAATGGCCGGAGATTCTTTGTCGAGACAGGGTCTCACCCCTGGTCAGCAGCAGAGGCGATCTCCAAGGATAGTAGACGCCAAGGCGACCAGATTCAGTCAGTCCACGTCGCTCAGAAAAGAATCTGTACTATCGACACGCCCGAAAGCTGCTGCCAAGTCCGAAATGTTTTTTTTTCCAAGACAACTCGTCCCGAATGACACAGAGACCCCTTTGTATTGGCAGCCGCGGCAGCAGGTTGTCATCAGCTTTGCTGTAACATGAGTCGCGGGAAACCTGGTCGTTTTGTACATACATAACGCTATGATCTAAAGCCTCCCGTCCGATTTGAAGTCGCGTGTGTCTTCACCGTCCACTCCGCAACAAGATTCTTTCATCGACTCGACGAACCAAAGGCCATCGTCGTTGTCGAAATGGCTCTCCGAGCGCTGCTGGCCACGGCCGCAACCCTCCTGGGCCTGGCCGCGGGCCTCGCTGACACAGATACCATTACCTGGGGAGGCGATAACTCCAGAACTGGGTATCAGACGTAGGTCGGAATTCAGAAATGAAGGCAGTTTGTGAGACTGTCTGTCGTTAAAGATCTACCTCACCTTTTCTTGCTGATTCTTGCCGGACCTTGACAATAGCTGATTGGTGGAACTTTGCCTGTATTAGGAACCACAACATGGACCCGGCGATCGTTGCTAGCAATCAATTCGGTCAGTTGTTTCGAACCAAGTTCCCCGGCATATTTGGTGGCCGGGCTGAGCAAATCTTTTCGCAACCGCTTGTGTATACTCCAAGCGGCAATGACAAGCAGTTTGTCTATGTGGCGACGACGCAGAACAACGTGTACAAACTCGACGCCAAGACGGGACAGATTGTCACATCACGGAGCCTTCACATTCCGTTTCTTACCGCCGATCTCAACGGCTGCGTTGACGTCAACCCAACCGTCGGCATCACCGCCACGGGCGTGATTGATCCTGCCACCGACACGCTGTATCTGACAGCCAAGACCTATCTCGACCAGTCAGTCGCAGGCGCTCAAGGCAAGCCCAATGGCCGTTACTACGTCCACGCGCTCAACGTGAACGATCTCTCCGAGCGACCCAACTTTCCTATTGATCTCGAGGGCCTCATCGCCAGCAATACCGGGGACCGCATGTTTCAGGGCGGAATTCACCACCAGCGACCGGGTCTTCTACACACAGGCAACTTCATCTATGCCGGGTTCGCGTCCCACTGTGTACAGTACAACTTCACTGGCTGGATCATTGGCTGGGAAAAGACGAGCGGGAAGATTGTGGAGAAATGGGCTACCGAAGGCAAAGGTGTCCCAAATAACGTGGCAGGTGGTGGTGTTTGGATGTCTGGCGGTGGTATTGCCTCGGACGACAAGGGCTCCGTGTTCCTTGCTACCGGAAATGGCTACGCTTCTCAGCTGGCGGATGTACCAGTCGGCGGCTTTAATCCTCCGACCTCGCTGGAAGAAGCCGCTCTGCACATGACAATCAATCCCGACGGTAGTCTTCGACTGGTTGATTTCTTCATGCCATGGGAGAAACGAGCGTTGGACGGTGCGGACAAGGACCTGGGAACTAGTCCTCTCGAGATCCTTCCCAGCCAGTTTTCATGTGGCGCCGTCAAGAGGATGGGCGTTGTGACAGGCAAGAGTGGCAAGACGTACTTCCTCAACTTGGACGACTTGGGTGGGTACAAGAACGGCAAAGACGGCCTGGACCGCGTCATCTTTGTCTACGAGAACCTGAACTCCGTCTATGCCGGCGCGGGTGTGTACCCTCTGGAAGGTGGGTACATCTACATCAACGTCATCCAGCACCCGTCCATTGTCTTCAAGTTCTCCTGCAGCGACGGGAAGCCGACGTTTACAAAGGTTGCCGAGACCCCTGAGAAGAATGCGTACATTCTCGGCGTCAGCCACGGCACGACCACCTCACTCAACGGCCAGGATGGCACTGGATTGTTATGGATCTCGGATGTACAGGGTCTTGGTCTTCGCGTATACGACGCCGTGCCCAAAGCCGGTAGTCTCAACATGATCCAATCTTTCAACATTCCGGGCGTGAACAAGTTTGCTCGACCTGTCTTTGGCAACGGAATCGTCTACGTAGGCACGAACCAAGGTTATCTGTACGGCTTTGGCTCGCCCGTCAATGTTCCTCTCAACTGCACTTCACCCGTCGATTTCGGACCCGTCAACGTGAAAGACCAGAGCGTGACCAAGGCGGTCACCTGCAAAGCGCGTATTCCCCTGACTGTCACGAAAGTCGACTTCAACGATGGCAAGAGTAAGGATTTTGCTATTGTCTCAGGCCTGCCGACCACTCCCCTCCAGATGGATGCCGATGATACTTTTACCGTGAATGCCATGTTCTCCCCATCCAGCGTCGGTTTGTCGTCGAACGATATCCTCATCGACACCACGAACAGTGCAGGCGGATACAGCGGCAGCACCCATGCACGTCTTACGGGTACTGGACAAAGCGCGGGGCCGCTCTTCCAAGTTAGCCCCATCATTTTGACCTTCAACAAGGCTGTGGTCGGGCAGAATCCCCAAGGGGTGACGGAGACTGTCCTCGCGTCGAATTTAGGCAACGGCCTACTCACCGTTCGTTCTGTGCTTTATTCCACCACCAGCACGGAGGGGCCTTTCCAGATATGGGACGGAAAAGCTGGTAATGGTAGTCGCTCCTTGACGGTGGGCAAGTTCACAGTCGACAACATTCCCACTACGATCCAGCCCAGGGACGCGACAGGCATCAACATCCGGTTTGATACGTCTCAGAGCGGGACCTATTCCTGCTACATCAAGGTCGTGACAGATGGCGGCAACGGCACATTTTCCGTGGCCGCGTCCGCTGGTCCCGGAGCCGTGGCGCAATTTGAATTCCAGACCCCAGACGGCAATGGTTGGGTCAACTACACGGCCGGCACCCCCTTTACGTTTGGAAACGTGACGGAGAACAACTCCAAGTCGCTCAGCTTCCGCGTCACCAACGCCGCTCCCTCTGGCGGCGTCCCCCTCTCGCTGACCGTCTCGAAGCCCCCGTTTGGTGTTGCAGGGCTTGTCCGGGCCCTGAACCAGGTCGATCTCGCAGAGGGTACCTCCCTCGCACCCGGTGAGAGCGCCAACGCGACGCTCATCTGCAACGTGCCCTACGCGCAATGGAACACGGCGCCATACAACGGAACAGCGCGATGGACCATCAACACCAATGACGCCACCTCTGGCAAACAATTCATCGACTTCTTTTGCAACGCCATTGCCGAGCAGGCCCCTCCCTTGCTACCCAACGGCCTAGGCCGATTCTCCTACCTCGGCTGCTACAAGGACAATACACCCAGCCGGCAGCTATCTTCTCAGATTCTAGCTGCCGACGCCATGACCAGCGCGGCCTGCATCCAGGCCTGCTACGACAAGGGCTACACCTTTTGCGGAACGGAATACCACCGGGAATGCTGGGCGGGCAACACGGTCCCGCTTATCAAGGTGCCCGATGCCAACTGCAACTACTATTGCGCAGGCGACTTGAAGCAGATTTGCGGAGGAAATGGGGCTGTGGGCAACGATGGGGCGTATATGTCTCTGTTTGCGGACTCGGCGAAGTGGGACGGGAATACGACGCGGCCGGGGCCTCCAACGGGACCGGTGGTGAATCCTGGAGTATCAGGGTATGCGAGTATCGGGTGCTATACGGAGGCAACGACCGGGAGAGCATTGCCGAATGGGAAGGGTGTTGATAAAAGGACTGTGAGGGATTGTGTGGAGGCTTGTAAAGGGGGGAGGTATCTGTACGCGGGAGTGGAATATGGAGGTGAAGTAAGTTGCTGTGCCTTCTTTATGGGCTACTGATATCTTCTGTTATGCCTTCTCCTCATTTTTTCCTCACTCTTCCCCTTCCATCCTCTCTCTTATCACTTCTTTGCGCTCTTCCACTAACCACTTCGTAGTGCTGGTGCGGAAATGCTCTGAGTCTTGGCGCCGTGTCCGCGCCAATCACGGACTGCAAAATGACTTGCAACGACAACTCGACCGAGCTCTGCGGCGGGCCATCTCGTCTGAATGCATACATGTACCAGGGTAACTGGTCCTCTACCACGTACGTCACAGCCGAAACCCGATATTTACAAAAGTCGACACTGACATCTGGCCTGGACAGTCTTACCATTACCACAACCCCTCTGGGTTCGTCGCCCACGCCCACAACCCCAAGTCAGACCCCGAACGGGCCATACAGGAGAGCCCAGATCGGCAAATGGGTCTACCAGGGCTGCTGGACCGAAGCAACAAGAGGCCATGCTTTGCGAGACCGCATACGCACAAACGACAGCATGACCCTTGATTTATGTGCCGAGATTTGCGACGGTCTCACATACTTTGGCGTGGAGTACGGGCGTGAATGCTACTGCGGCCGTGCCCTACAACCCGGCAGCGTCAAGGCAGCCAACCAAGCCGACTGTAAATTCTTGTGTCCGGGTAACAAGACGCAGTTCTGCGGCGCAGGTGTCCGCCTCGAGCTATACAAGATTGGTGATACCCCTTCTGTATTCTCAATCTCTGCGTCAACATCCCCCCCCGTGACGACCACGCCTCTCCCGACGACGCGTTTTGCCAGCTCAAGTCCAGCGGGTGGGAAGAATCCCAATGTAACGAATTCTCCAGTCGAGGTAGTTTCACCGGCTCCGGCTCCGGCTCCGGCTCCGGGACCGGTCATCTCGGACGGAAACGCGAATTTTACGTACCTGGCTTGTGTAGCGGAGCCGAGCCGGGGACGCCTCCTTGCGACGCAGATCCTTAATCACGTCAACATGACGATTCATATGTGTCTGCAGACGTGCTGGGAATATAATTACGCGGGCGTTGAGTATGGTCGGGAATGCTGGTGTGGGAACTCGGTTCATTACGGGGGGAATGGGGGGCTTACGGCGCCGGGGAGGAATGTATCCGATGCGGAGTGCGGGCTTTTGTGTCTGGGGAATAAGACGGAGTTTTGTGGGGGAAGGATGAGGGTTTCGATGTATGAGAGGAGGGGGGTGAATGGTATGTAGGTATGTATGTACACTGATTTAGGTGGTTTTTTTTTTGTTTTTTTTCTTTGTATCTTGAGGTGCTGTTTGGGCCTTTGGCGAGCGAATCAAACTTCGAAGGGAAAGGGGAGGGGGGATCGCCGGGCCGGACGGCCGGACTACCTAATTGGACGTGGAGGATCATGGATGGAGGATGGTGGAGGATGATGAAGAAGGATGGAGGATGAAGGAGGGCGGATCGGACGAAGGTGGACGAGCGGCATAGAGGGGGGATAAGCCGTGATGGGGTGGAATTATGATTATCAACATTTCTGGTGGGCGCAATACTCAGTTCTGTGTATATTATAAGGCTTGGAAGTCGGTGGCAATTTCTGGTAAGGCCAGTCACAGTGTAAGGATGTTGTGAGAAAGGGCTGCCTTGTTTCGTTTACGAGATAAGGGGATGGATGGATATAGAAATTTAGAAAGACTTTTGAAGTATCATAGACAGATGTACCTACCAGAGCTGGAACTAATAGGCAAAATGTATGAGACGTGTCAGAGCACGAAACGAGGAAGATGTGCGGCGTGCCCGATAGCAAGATTAGGTACTGTAGAATGGTATAGCCAGACAAGTCACAAGTGATTGGAAAGGGTGATTGATGTATCAGACTGCGTCACTGCATTCGAGGTATGTATAATAATGTAGCTATGTAGGTAGCAAGATCAATAGGTACCTATTTCTGTAGACGGCCCACGGGTAGGTAGAAACGCAAATACAGTCATGAAAGATAACATGACTTGTTCACAAGAAAACGGTACAAGACATACACAAACACATTGTCAAGACAGCAACGTGAGGCGTGCTGAAGATGAACATAATGATACCGCCATGACCTACGAAATGCTGTAGGTGCCTATTACAAAATCGATGGCCCCCGCCCCCCCTGAGTCCGTAATTCATCATCATTCCCAGACAGGACTGAGGACAGTGGCAGCAGCCCTTGGCCCCTTTTTCCATCTGGAGCAGCCCATATCATTCATTATCTCGTAAATACGTACCGGCCCGAACGCTTTTCCCTCCAGATATCTTCCACGGACCACGCGGTATCAGAGACCCTCGACCTCATACTCATAGGCTCATACCAGCGTCACGAACCGGATGAACTTGAAGATTGTCGACGAGGAAGCCTCTAGGCTCTGGAGCCAGTGGGCCAACAATATCTCATGTGCCACGGTCCACGGCTTCCCTCCACGTACGGCATGGCACCTGACATGCGACCGACACATGCAGTGGTGCACATGGTGATTCGTACGTTTTGACAATCGAGGCTGTATCCTGATTCCTGTCCAGTGTCTGCCCATACCTTTCGCGCGGTACAGTACAGTGTACACAGTTTTGGCCACCCAACGGCCAAAGCAGTGAGTGAGCACCTCTGTCTGACCCCGGGGGCCGCGGATCCATCATCCGACCTTCCTCACGTCCACGATCACACCAACAACAAGTCTCTCTCTCTCTCTTTTTTTTTTTTTTTTTTTTTTTTCCTCGAAAACACCCCCCCACGAATCCATACCTAGGTATTTCAACAAACGCCAACGCCAACGCCAACTCCAACTCCAACTCCAACTCCAACTCCTACCCCTCCGCCACAATCCCAGACCCATCGACAGCCCTCCAGGCCGACGTCGTCCACTCCCCACACCGACACGCCGGCACCGCATATCCCACCTCAGACGTACAAAGGTACTGTGACTCAGGCGTCGGCACCGCACCACATATGCGCTGCAGTTCCGCAATCTGCGCCCTACTCACGAAGCCCTTTGCCTCTGCGACCTTGAACCGCGAGAGCCGCTCGTCGTTGCACCGGAAGACGAGCCGGCCGGTGGCGCTGACGGCGCCGCGGACATCGAGGAGGGTGCCTATGCCGTCTTTGTTGGTTTGGATGAAGATGCCGTGGTGGGAGGGGAGGAGTTCGCCGAAGCGGACGAGGAAGAGGGCGTAGGGGCCTGTGGACATGGGCGTGTTATGTTATGTGGGATGTGGTAGCTGGTGTTGTTGTTGCTGATGATGATGATGCTGATGCTGATGCTGATGCTGATGCTGATGCTGATGCTGATGCAGATGATGATGGTGATGTCGTTGTATTATTCGGGGTCGCAGTCTGCAGGAGGAGGCTCGAGTGTGTAAATAGGGGGGTGGCTCGCTTACTAGCGAGTTATCGGTGTATGAGGATTGTGCCGCCTTGGATGGTCGTCGAATTTCGAAATGAGTTTGTTGGATCATGGATGATCAATCATCATGCAGGGGAATTTGGAAGGGAGGGGGCAATGTTGTTGCTACATATATACATACATGGGTACATACATACATACATACATACGTACATACATACATGCATACATCATACATGTTATTGGTCCTTCTACGTCTGACGCGTTTTCTTTCCAACAACGTCAACGCCGTTTGTTGCCTGTTATCGTATCATGCCCACCTAGCCTCTAGGTCCAAAAGCAGGCAATAAATTATAAGAAGGTAGCCAAGCCAATGACGATGGCACCCAAGGGCCAACCATGCCCAAGAATCGTCATCCTGTATCAGGTATGTATGTACGTGTAAAAAAAAAGAAAACGAAAGGAAGAAGAAAAGTGACAGAGGCCGTGGGGAGGACAGGAACCCGTCCCATCTATATATATGCATTATGCACTGCGCCCCCTTCCCCTCTTCCACTCCCTCTTCCACTCTTCCACTCTGTCAGACCCCCTCTTAATTATTCCGTCGTCTATGTATGTACATACGTACAATGGTACATACCTACCAGATTCGAACCCTCCCTTGAGTTAAATAAGGCGAGAGCTTGTGATACCCATCCCCAAGATGTTTTTCTTAGGCTTCGCCTTTTTTAAGTTTTCACCACATGGCGAAACGTGTGCTTTTGCTGCCCCTACCCCTGAATTGGGTGCTAGAAACAAGTGCCCGGCACACACACACTGCCCAGACCGAACACCAAAATCCATAACCCCCCAAGTCCGTTGTTCCGTTGGTTGTCTTGGCCGCCGCCAAGCCAAAACACAGAGATGGATGGATGAATGGATGGATGGATGAATGGATGGATGGATGAATGGATGGATGGATGGATGGATGGGTGGGTGAGTCAGTCAGTCAGTCATGGACGACTCCCTTTCGTGGGTTCACCGGGCTTTACCTGCGCCGTGCGCCATGTCCATAGGTACAGTGACGTGAAGCTTTGTTGGCCCAGCCCCCCGGGGCACGCACAATGTTCCAAAAATGATACATACGTACCTACAAACCTACCTACCCTGTCTTGGAGTTGAAAAAAAAAAAAGATCGTGCCTGGAAGGAGTACATAAACACGCCTATCTGCTTTATTGAACACGCATGACCACGCTAAACCTAAAGTGGATGTATGTATCTTTCCATATATCTTTGTGTGTAGGTATACTTCTGTTCACCTTTGTACCTCACATACAATTTTATATGTACTCATTCCTGCTCTCCTCTCTGTTGTTATCCACGCCGCGACGCGTCGATCAGCTTTTCCTCGTGCGCGCTGCTTCCCAACTCACCACCGGTACTTTCATTCGGAAAGCGTCAAGAAGGTGGCACGCAAACGCAGCTTGCAGAGATGCAGTCAGCAATCTTGAAGCTCACAGGCACTGTTGAGGCTCTCCAAGCGTCACAAAATGCATCGCAGTTTGCCTCACAATATGGATCACAGGCAGTTTTTGTAGGACAGCATCCTCCTTTGCCGCATCACATGAACACTGCCTTGCACTCTCACGCTTTCCCCGCAGCTCCTTGGCCATCACAGCATCCTGGATATCAAGCCAGCCAAAGTACTCAAGACATGGCTCTAGGCTCTATAGCTACATCGCTTATCATCCGGCGGCACAGAGGCCACAATAGGTAGCTCCAGACAACGCAACACAATAATTTGATGGTCACCGAGTACTCACTGTTTTGATTTACTGCATTGCTCAATCACAAGGAGTACATGAGGGGAAAACGTTCAAAGAAGGAGACGAAGTATATGTGCGTACAAAATTGTATGTAGAGATACATAGATACATAGGTGAAGAGAAGTATATCTACATACAAAATTATATGAATAGATACACAGGTTAGCAGAAGTATATCTACATACAAAATTGTATGAAGAGATATATACATCCATTTTAGGTTTAGCGTGGTTATGCGTGTTCAATAAAGCAGATATGTATATGTACTCCCGAGTGACCGAAGTGACATGCAAGAGCCCCGCCAAGTCCGCCAAGCCCACCAATCGAGGGCACGCGCTTGCCATCTCACGAACATCCATGTTGCCCGGAACATGCATGCAACCCACAAACCTCATTCCTCGTTGAGCAGCTAAACTAAACCCGCAGCCAAATCCCGGCTTTGCCCGTGTTCCACGTCCATCGATGCACCATGTGCCACGACGACCTGTCGTCTTGCTGCAGCATCTCGTAGCCACTCGGGCCCGAGCGTGTACGATGGCCACATCTTCGCGGACCTATGCCGTGAGTTCTCCGTTGTAGCTCTTGATCTTCACCTCAACCTTCGCTTTGACTGTCATCACGCTCCACGCTCCCGGCACGAACTTACCACGACACCCAAATAGGATGCTATTGATGCACTCAACTCGCTGCAGACGCCGTATGCCGTCGTTGAGGCCCGCCGCAAGGCAGGCATACGGCCTGATGCGTCGTCCATGCGAGAAATGCGCGCCTACCTCGCACGAATAGGCCACACGGTACGAAAGCCCCTGCCGCGTTATCTCATCGGCAAAGGCTTCTCTCCATGGGCCGCTAACACGAGGTCCTCATAAAACGACAGCCTTCGGACCTCAACCGCCTCAACATCATCCACGTAGCAGGCACCAAAGGTAAAGGCAGCACCTGCGCCTTTGTCGACTCCATCCTCGCGCAGTGGCGCCCACGCCTCGGCAAGACAGCCCTCTTCATCTCGCCACATCTCATTGCCGTGCGGGAACGTATTCGTGTCAACTCGGCCCCTCTGTCAGAGGAGCTGTTCGCAAAGTACTTCTTCCAGGTATGGGACCGCCTCGCGGAGTCGAACGCCTGTCCTGAGGATGCCGTGCCGGGCTCGCGGCCGCTTTATGCGCGTTATCTGACCCTGATGAGCTGGCATGTGTTTCTGTCGGAAGGCGTCAACGTAGCCGTGTACGAGACGGGCATTGGCGGCGAGTTTGATGCCACGAATCTGGTGGAGAAGCCCGTTGCAGCAGGCATTAGCACCTTGGGTATTGATCACACCTATGTGCTGGGAGACACGGTGGACAAGATTGCGTGGCATAAAGCTGGGATCATGAAGAGAGGCAGCCCGGCCTTTACGGTAGAGCAGGTAGCTGCCGCGGCGGACGTCTTGCAGCACAGAGCCCGGGAGAAGAACGTCCAGCTGACCGTGTTGCCGGCGGACAATACGCGCCTGGAGGGCGTCAAGGTCCGTCCGGATGCGCAGTTTCAGAAGAAGAATGCCACGCTGGCCGTTGCCCTGGCTGAAGCGACGCTCACAAAGCTTGGTCTTCTGGAGAATTTGAGTCCTACCCTACCGGACAAGTTCAAGACCGGACTGGAAGGCGCAGTGTTTCGAGGCCGTTGTGAGATCAAGCATGAGGAAAAGATGACGTGGTATGTGGACGGGGCACACACGGCCGATAGTCTCAAGATGTCTTCGAGGTGGTTTGCCGACGAAACGACCAATAGGTAATCTCCTCTCTCTCTTCTATTTCCACTCTAAAAATGATATCAAACGCATACATTCATTTGCTTCTCACACGTAAAACAGCGCAAGTTCGCTAATTTGACCTGCCAGCACCGCTCCCCGCATCCTCATCTTCAACCAGCAAGGCCGTCCCGAAGCAATCGACTTCCTCGCCCCCATACAAAAATGCACCTCCCGCTCCGCCACCAATCTTCCCGCTTTTGACCACGCCGTCTTTTGCACAAACGTCACCTTCACCCAGACAGGCTACAAGCGCGACTTTGTCAACCATGGCACCGACCCCACCGAGGTGGAGAACATGTCTGTGCAGCGCCGTCTGGCCGAGAGATGGAAAGCCCTCGATCCTCACTGTGAGGTAGTTGTGCTGCCGAGCATCGAGGAGGCGCTCGGCTATGCGAGGCGCGTGGCGGACGCGCTTGAGGGACGGGACGGAAAGGCGCAGGCGTATGTGACGGGGAGCCTGCATCTCGTGGGGGGTGCTTTGGGGCTTTTGGAAGAGGCGGATGCTTTGTGAGTGCTGCGAGGCGTTTTGAGGCTTTGTTCCCTCCGCTGTTTCAAAGGCTTGTTCGTCCGCTTCTTCAAAGGATTGTCCCTTTTCAACCCCAGGACTTGGACTTTCGTAGTATATATATATGTATGCATGTATGTGTATATATGTACCCGAAAACCATAATATGCGCCGACAACACCGGCCAAAGCTTGCTCGCTTGGCTTCTTTCCCAATATATATATACAATGTGCACTTACAAACACCACGTAAAACCTTACCGTTCCCAACAGCGCCTGCAGAAAAACGAATGATCTCTACGCAGAGGAACGCCGACAAATGATTCTTCCTTGTACGAACCGCGCTCCTTTCTTCTTCTTTGTGTTGGGGGGGGGGGGGGGGGGGGGGGGGGGGGGGGGGGGGGGGGGGGGGGGGGGGGGGGGGGGGGGGGGGGGGG
>SRQH01000019.1:0-89731 GCA_018360345.1 Claviceps sp. LM84 group G4 | reverse complement strand
TCCACACCATACCCTCATATGTGAACTGAAAACTCGAGCATAAAGAGGCAAACACGAAATGTGCGCCTCCGCTACGCGTCGCCGCACGATTTCTTCAGTTTTGCCTAATTAATGAATTGAATCCTGTTATGTATATGGTAGCCACCCACTCAGTGTATGCATACATTGTTATACCTTGCGGATCTATTCCAACAGCTTCACTCTTCGTCGTCTCTAGTCTCTAAGATACGAAATACTAGGTACCTTCCATATAATTTGATTTGATACTGTAAGCGGGAACTAACATTCATCCACGCTTGATCCCACTTATTCGCCATTCAGATTCCATATAACCACCACCCACCTTTCTCGATATTCAGAACAGAAACCTTCCCAAATTTCCAAGACATATTAAAGAAGTAGGGGTATTCTACAGCGTATAGACATATTGCAAAAAAATGAAAACAATGGAAAGCCTCCATCCCGTGCACCTCATGTTACACAGAGACTGAACCCCTGACCATGTTAGACACCGAATCCCAAACCTCATGGAAATCACGAGCCCCAAAACGCGCATCGATGCACAACCCTAACACCTTCAAAACTCATCCGTGTCCTCCTCCCACGGCTTACTCATCGCCAATCTCCGCACCTTCTTCGGACTCCCACCACCGCTACGGAGGAGCCCGATCTTCGACACGGCACGTTCACCCTCCACATTGCTCAAGCGCATATGCTCCAGCTTGCGGCCGAGATTCGCGACACCACCCTCTGACCTGGACAACGGCGTTGGCATGGCGCGGCCACCACCAGAAGCAGCCGTGGCAGTAGCCGAATAGTCGTCTCTATCCTGCAGAGGCTTGCGTTTAGTAGGACTACGACTTGCGAGCTCGCGCTTCAGAATGGCGTTTTCCCTTCGCAGCCGCTCGACTTGTTGCGTGAGATCTTCCACGAGCACGTTCTCCTTGTCAGCGTCGGTGTCGTCCGCGTTGCTGGCTCCGAGACCGCGCTCCAGAATATCCACCTTTCGATCCCAGTGCTCTTCGTTGCGCTCCTGCTCCAGAGCCAGAGAGGCCTTGAAGCGGCCTAGCTCAAGCATGAGTCGCTGCTCGAATTCTGTGGCGCAGTCGTCGCGAATCACGGCTTCTAGATCCAGCATGCGATCTTCCATGCTCAAGAGATGGGCCTCGGCAGTCATGCGGGCTTCCACTTGCGCATCCACCTCCAAGCGAAGCTGGTCGATTTCTTCATTCATGCGCGCAATCTCCAGCGCTGCAATCTCCATCGTAGCCCGTCCATCGACATTCATGGCAGGACTGTGATTTCGGTACGAGGTGGGAGGGCCATGCGACGCAAATGACCGCGGGTGCTGCTGCTGCTGCTGCTGCTGCTGCGCTGGGCTCAGTGGGCGCTGGCTACCTGTGAGGGGTGGTCCTACAAGCGCGGTAGCTGTAATAGATGGTATCCGAGGAACAGTCACCTCGCGAGCAAGGGCACTGTATCGCAGTATCTGCGACGTAGCGTTGAAGTCTCCTCGAGGGTCAGCCGTCACAATCATCACGCCTCGTTGCGGGGTTCGGCGCGGCGTGTTTCCGTGACTCGATGACAATGAAAGAGGAAACGAGTTAGAAAACAGCAGCTCCGTCAGCTTACACTGCCGATAAGGAACGACGTTCGGCTATAAAGAGGCGGCATCGTTAGCTAGCAACGCCAATGCGCATTCGAAATCGTCTTCAAGTGACCATACCTTGCTAGAACTTGATACTTCGCTTTGTGTCTGAAGACATTGCCCCAAGTACATCAAACTCTCATTGATCTTGCCGGCCTCTACCAGAGTGGCGCCCTGAGTTTTGGCATCCCGAGCACGCTCACTCCCCGCCAAGTCGACAATTGTGAGTTTGCTACCGCCCCAAGGACCCGGTCGCTTACCGTGGGTGCGTTTCTTGACTTCGAAGCAAAAGAAACCGTGGCTTCTGCTGGAAACGCTGTTGCTGCCAGTACCTGCAACTCGTCGCTCCAGCAACCCTGCTTCCATGACTGTGACGGCCTCCTTCAACGTAGTACAGACGACTTTGCGCAATCCTGCAACGACCTTACGGTCGGGCGAGAGTTCGGTTGATTTGAACAGGAGAGGTCGTCGGCGATATTCCTTGGTGGAAGCGGATTTCGTGGCAGGGGTTAGGAGATCGTAGATTCGGTCGTTGTGCACCTCATACATGGAGATTACAACAGCGTACTCCGCCGAAGGGTCGCAGGAGATGTTGATGCTACTGATATCCGGTAGCTGGGGAAGCGCAGACGGCCGCGCTAGGTTCCGTCTCGACGTCGGTGATGTCATGTTATGCTCGCCCTTTTCTTCTTGCTTAGTCTTGTCTTTTACACGAGTGGCAGTTGTAAGGGGCACGGGATGCCCTGATGTGTCCCACTTGGGAGCTGAGCTCGGGGCTCGAGACAAAAGCAGGCCATTCGCTCCATCAGAGCTCTTCTAGCACTCTGTCGTCTGGCTGCTCTGTCCCGTCCTGCCAAGAACCCTGATACTTTTCGGGCTTGAAGCTGCCGAGACTGGATATGTGCAGGGCATCGATCGTGGCTCGTGACTCTGAGAAGTGGTGCAAAGGGTTAGGATAGAAGTGGAAGTCGGAGATGGTCGTACGATCAATGGAGTAGTAGCTCGCGAGGGAGCTCGCGAATGTCCTGCTGGCTCAGCAAAGATCGAATCAAGGAAATGCGCCGCCGTTGACAGATTCGCTTCCGACGAGTCGCACGCCTGTAAAGATTCGATAATCATAGGCGTCGTTGTAGAATCGAGCATGTTGGAGCCGATAGATCGAAAAACGACATCAAGTGCCAATTGTGTGAGGCCTCGCTGAGATTTTGACCCCAAGATGGTGTGTGTCTGTATAGAGCTTCATGTCAGTTCAGAATTCGGAAACTCCAGATGTCACTGGCTCTCTCGATTTACCTTTCCTGAGCCCGTCACTCCCAAAGTGGCCACAACAGCATCAGTTCCTTCGCCACCTTGGGGAGCGAGAACTCCCTCGGCGAGAGATGGAATTTCTGTACATTGGAATACATCGAGCTGTGAAGCACTGTCATCGAAGACTCTGGTGAACGCAAACTTCTCAATCGCCCGTCGTCGATCGGTCGGTGGGTTAAGCGTGATGTGTGAAGGGTGTGAGTTCGCGTTGTCTTGAGGCGTGACGACATCCAAGATGCGATCCGTCTGGGCTGTGTTCGCTGGCGGTGGGCGAAGACGCAGGTATACTTCGAAGAGATTGTGTGATGAGGGTTTGGTAGGCGACAATTCCATGATGCCGTGTTGTTGCCAGAGCGTACTGCTTGTAGTGCCTCTCTACCTTCTGGTCACCAGGATGATTGATAAATGCAAATTACTTAAAACACTGTTCCGCTAACCAGTCGCAGCAAATAATGAATATGAAAAATGTATGTACTCGATATAAAAGAGTTAGTCGGGTAGAGCTGCGAGCTGCGAGCTGAAAAGGGCAGGGTTAAGAAATCCCTTGTTTACTTGGGGGTGAGTTGGCCCGGCAACCGGATCCCGACCTGTATCTACCTGTATCATCTGTATGTAGTAGGTACCTAATCCCGATTTTCCACGCGGCGCAGAACATTGCATCGGGCAATAGGTACATACGAAGTATGTAGGTATGTATGTACGAAATGCGAATATTCTACAACTTGCGATACGGAATTGGCTGTCGACGGATGACAAACAAGAAGAGGAGGAGAAGGAAGAAAGGGGTTTTACATTTGGGTTATCCGTTGTCGGTATTGTTCCTTCGTTAGCACTATTTTCCCTGTAGAAAAAAGCCAACAAATATATATGTATGTACATACATACTAGAGCATGTCACTGTCAGGTCTCGATGATAACGATATGATGTGAAAACAGCCCATTCACTTGGACTCTTTGCTCCAAGTCGGAGCCACACGATGATGCATGGTATTCTGTTCTTCGGGGTAGCGATGATAAAATTCTTTCACGGGTATTTTTGCGTCGTTAGTGTCCAATGACACTTCATTCCACGTTCCGAAAGGGAGTCATGACAGTACACCAATCTTGTAATACCTATCAACAGATTCGAAGACATTTTTTAGGTGTTTGCAACGCAGCGCAGCGCGAAGATTCCGGCGAAGTGCGCCGAGCGGCTACAGAACTGGGCGGCCTGGGCCCCACACGAGTCCAAGTTCGAACCCTGAAAACTCGAGGCGATGGAGTCAGGGACATCATACCTAGTACATATGTAACTCTCTGCGGCGCGAGTCGAGCGAGCTCACCACCTTGAAATTATGTAAACAAACAAGATCTGTCTGTATATGAGGTGAGGAATCATTATTCATCGTTTTACGTGCGGAACGCAGCAGCCGTGCCGGAGCCTGGAGGACTAGGTACTAGATACTCCGTATGGCTTCTAATTAGTAAGTTTCTGCAGGCGCCATGTGGAACGTGATGATGTGGCGAGCGACGAGTCTGGCGACTCGCGAGGAGCGATTTCACTAGTGACCACGACTTCAACTCCCCACGTATCCCAACCGGCAACAGAATAGACTTTTATACGGAGTGCCTATGCAGATAAATACCTACCTATGTACCATGTACTGCGTACGTAGACTCATCGTCGATCTAGATATGTAGATGCCCTGAGGGGACACCATCAGACAATTGCTGGCGTGAGCCACAACTTACGAGGAAAATGACACTCGATTAAGCGCCATCATTTCAATCCCGTTGCGATGAAGGAGACTTATGACGTATGTCGGCCCAGTGGGCTGATTCTTGCCGTCTTTGTCTCGCAGGCGGCAGATAGGTAGGTAATACCTAGGTACCTACATACTCCGGAGTCCGTATACAGTACAAGGTGGTCTGTTGGCCTGTAGGCTAATATGTACCTGGCTGTGTCGTGGCCCGTGGGACTCGTGGCTCCGGGGACCGGATGGCGAGAATTTTCCCCCGGCTGAACCAGGGGGACTTGATCCGCGTTTTACAGAGAGGTACGGAGCATGTACATACTGTACGTACCTACGGTCTACCTTACGTAGCGTGTTTGATTGATGGCATGCGGAGCTAGTCAGCCCACTCAGTGATTCAAGAGAAAAAAAAAACGCGAAGAAAGGGACAGAGGGCGAAGAAAAGGCTGCAAGTGATGGAGTTTGGCTGGATCTTGCTTCGTTATCACATCTTATGTATGTAGTATTTATAGGGCGCAATGCCTCCATAATCCGTTGATGGCACCGTGACTCGTGGGCTGGGGGCCTGCAGGCTGTACGGAGTATGTACCTGGTACATCGTCGCCGATCTCCGCACGCTCCTTCCGCCAATGTTTGCATGTCGATTTGCGACCCCGCCTTCGCTTCCGACCGTCGCTGGACAACGGAATGCACGCAGCACGAATGCAAGATGTGTGAGATGGTATGTTTGATGTAGTGAGATCGTGATGAGATAGGTCTAGCAGTCGCCAGCTGCACGAACTAATGCGGATGGCGGCTCGGCTAGTTGGGCTTGCGCAGCTGCAGTGTTCTCCTGGCAGCTTTGCGAAATTGAATGCATCACTGATCAGACAGATGCCAAGCGCGCAGACTGCTCCGGCGCTCACTTCCTCTCTCACTGGCAGCTCACAATCACATGCAGGATCTCAGATCGCTTTCAAGTTCCAACAAAAAGCGGTGACGCCGCAAATCTTATCAGCTACATATGTACAAAGTTTACAGCACTGTAGCTATGTACATCTGTACCTATTCTGCCTTTCTGTTGCCTTCTGATGCCTCCCTGATTCCCTCCCTCCTGCGGCCACTTTGTCCCGCGCCCCGCAACCCCCGGTCGTTTGCCTGTCGTAGACCGGTACCTAGACGAGACCCCCTGCGCAAGTCCCCGCCCCGTCAATGCGAATCAGACGCAAGACCCCACCTTGACAGAGAAAAGTTTGGGAAAAGAAATATTTAGTTCTCAAGTTGCCACTACTGTTCCCGCGCTTTCTCTCTTCCTCCCCTCTTCATATCATCAACGCCAAGCTTATCTATCCAGACAACGAAGTCGCCATACAACCACCATTTACATCACAGTATCACCGGAACTATCGTCGTGTCAAGATGCCTTTGGCCATCGTTGAGCCGTAAACGCCCACTGCGGACCACGCGCGCGTGGTCCGCAGTCCTGCCGTTCACTGAGTGTCTCAACCACAGAACCCGTCGACGATTTAGTTTCCACAGCAGACTTTCTCGCTCTTGAGCTGTGCATTTATCGCCTGGATAGATACCAAGCGCTTCTACCGAGAGTCTGCATTTGAGATTACAAATTCTATCATCAGCCGTGCCAGACTGGCCATTTGTTCGACCAGTATCAGATAATCACAACATATCATATATCCTGTCTTGATCTCCTCTCCGACTTCCCATTTTCCCTCAATTCTCTCCTAATACCACCCTCATATTTCTTTCCCTCGATCTTCCTTCACTCCACAGGTCCGCGAGAACGATCTCACTATCCCTCGAAAAAAGATACCAACAATTCTCACCGAAGGTCTTCTTACTACTTGTTCAACTAAGCATTGAGCCATACATCTCCAACCTACCACGAAGTTGACACAGGCTTAATGACAATCAACATAACCATGTCTCGCAGAATTCGGCAAGACACCGGCAAGACTGTCAGAACGGCGGCTAAGCGAAGAGGTTCAGACACCTCTTCCTCTTTCGACCTGTCCGATGATGGAGGCTATTCCGCCGTTGAGGAGATTAGCGACTCTTCTGACAATGACGAGGAAGATGTTGATGCGGTCGAGGAGCGGGACATCCTCAAAGAGGCAAAACCCTCCGAGTCTCCTCGACCGCTACACACAAGCCACATCGATGACCGGGATGAGGAAGATGACGACTGTGAACTCGACCCCGGTCGTTCTGTCGCCGGTTCAGACGCGGATGAGGTCGCCAGCTGGGCTGGAATAGTTTCTGAGGAGGAGGAGAACCAGATGTCAGAGTTTTTCCATGAACCGACACAGGCCTCTGACGCGACAGTAGAACGGCACGTTCGATTCGATGTTCCTTCCAGCGATTCCGATTCCACGGACACCGATGACGACGATGATGATCACGGTGACCTCTTCCCTGACATATTTGTGTCGCAAACGTCACTGGATCCCGCGTTCCGCCGCGAGATTGAACACGACGCGGACGAATCCTCGGGCTCGGGCTCCTTTTGGGACTACAACGGTCAATATGAACAGCAAGATGATGACTCTGACGCTGAAGAGGTTGTTCGTGAGCTCTCTGACGATGACACCCCAATGGCAATACCGAAAGTGCCACAGGCCGATCCTTTGTCCAGCTACACTCCTGCATTCGAAGAGTCACTCGAACTGGACGGCTATGAAAGTGAGTAATGTCTGTCGCTGTGGTCCGCGGTCGTGTGTGCCCGCTAACAATGCTCGCTCCGAATTAGCCGATGGCGACACCACCGAAGAAGACGTTCCCGAACCTCCCATTCGGAGAAAGTCTCGTCGCCCATCTGTCCCCATGAGTGACATTTCCGACTCGGACGCCCCATCGCCCGTAAAGACGCAGCGTGGACAGCCTCGCGTAGGAAGGTTCAACCTCGATCGGTCTGATAAAAAGCCCATCGCCGTGTTGAATCCTCTGACCCGAAAAATGATGATCTTCACCCCTCATCGTCGCCACCACCTCGATCTGTCTCCCGAGCAATTCAACTTTGCGTGGCCCGTGGAAGAACAACAATCGCCCATCTTGAGCAATTCGGCCAACATGATGCTAAGCGCCATGTTTTCATCGAATACGTTTGGCGATTTCGTTAACGCGCAAGCCATGGGGCCCACTGAGGCGTTTTTTCCCTTTTCCTCGGAAGCAGGCACGGGTGAGGAAAGTCCCACTGGTAGCATACAAGGTGATGAAGCCGACGCAGAGGAGAAGCTTGACATCAATGATTTCATCACCTGGGATGATAGCCACTCATCTGGTGAAGAGGGAGAAGACAAAGGCGATTGGGAGCCGTCTGCGACCCCTTCGCGGCCTACTACACGGCCAACCGAAATCGATGTTCTCTCGCATCTGAACCCAGACACGGTTGGCGCCTTCAGACGCAACCAAATCAACCAGCAGCTCATCCTGAGCAATAAGGCTACCCAGGACTCACTCGTCTTCAGTGGGCCGTATAACTACAGTGCGATTCGCGGTCTGAAGTCTGATCGCTTTGACACTGCCGGCGTGCCATTGACTCCTCTGCGACGGCATAAAAAGCACATGACTGATATAGGCCGCAGTCCGTTGGAGTCGGTATCAGCCAAGCGTAAAGCCTCTGGTACCGAAGGGGAGAGCGGGCATAAGAGACACCGAAGTATTTCGGATGTCAACACACTCAGGATATGATACCCGTACGTCAAGGGAGGGGCTCCATCAACGAACGAAGAACGTCGAGCGAGGACGGCCTGGATGCGCCATTGTCCCTCTTTCTGGTTGCTGAACCCCTCCCCTGATAACATCGGTCGAAGACTATTTCCAGTCCTATAATGCTGTTTTATGATGTAGTTGCGTTAGCAAGTTTTGATGCCATGTGGCTTACACAGTGATAGCTAATGAGATACGCCCCAGCGCTATTTTCCAAGAATCGAAGCACTTACTAACTTGTATCAAATTTATCTCCAGACTGGACAGGCGTACATTGTAGAATGATGGCTGAGCGGGCATGTAGCCACGCCGCTTTGAGTAGACAGATGTTGCCGGGAGGCTCACTTGTCTGGCGCCAAACACACATACATATCTGAATTGACGTTTTACACATATCCCTCGATTGTGCGCTGTCATCACGTGGGGATCGCTCGGCTGGCCCCAGTGGGTCGGCCGCCGCGCTAGTCGCCAGTCAAGTTTCAACGGCTGTCTCTGAATGTGGTTCCGGAACTTGGAAGACATGCGATTCGCGAATACCTAAAGCAAGCGAGCTTGGGATGAAGTTAATTGAGCCGGTGCCCCAACGTTGCACGCACGAACATGGCATGATTCGACAAATTCAAAAAATGAGGTATGAGTGAAGTAGTCTGACGGCACTTTCAAGGAAGGATTCCACGAATTAACACTCGATAGAAGATGAGCAACATGAGCTCGCACCAACATGAGCAAGATGATGATGAGCCAGAACAGCCTAGCGTGTCGAAAGACTCAGTCAGTGCAGGGGGATTGATGACCTTCCACAAGTGCGGCGGGCTCCGTTGGCTCGATCCAAGCTCGGCCCGTCTCAGTACTAAGTACGGAGTACGGTGCGGGTATGTCCCTCTTCCGTTGGCAGGTTGTGGGGAGAAGTGTGTGGGGAGCACAGCGGGCTAATTATAGCCAATAAAAGACGCAGCTGATCGCTACGGATCTGGGGCCCTGGACGGGTTTTTGCGCTTACATCGCGTCGCCGCCCGCTCAAGTTCGACCTTCCTGTGCGGACCATTCATTGCCCGACCGAACCCTGACCGACCCTCATCAGCAACTAACATGTCCGGCGGCTCACCACGACAATAAGGGTCCTGCGGCGACGTCGTCGACCCTCCGATCCTGCCCGTTCTCCGGAGCGGCCCTTTTTGAGTTTCAGATCACGAGCGCCGAACGTGCCCTCCAAGCAAGAACCTTTTATATCGCAGACAATGTCTCAACCGAGCCACCGGGCCTCTGGCCACTCCACACACGGCCGTCAGAGTCACGACCAACAACCACCACCACAAGCAGCATCACGACAACAGCCCCGTCTTCTACAGCCAAGGCCTCCTCATCCCCCACATCTTGAGATACAGGACCGCCCTGTGCCCAATCTACCGCCATTTGCAAATTCGCACCGGTTCGCGCAGCATGCCCAGCCGCGGGGTCCTCACGGCCTGTTGCAGCAGCATTATCTGCCCCCATCGTCGCAAATACCGAGGATGCCGCCTCCGCCTCCGCCGTGTCCCATCTCCAGACCCGACGGGTTGCGACAGAACTCTTCAGGTTCTCTGCAGGGCCCGGGCTTTTCGGCGAAGCACCCGGGAGGTTATTCGCTGAGGATGACTCCGTTGTCAATGGTTGAAGAAGGGTCTGGACGCAAGTATTCGTGAGTTTATCCTGCCTACATCTACGAAGGCCGTCTGTACGGGGGCTGACCGGGAAGCCAGACTTGATGTTGTTCAGCAACCTAAACGAGCACGGATGTGCGGTTTCGGTGACAAAGTGAGTTCTCTTCGAGGACTAAGAGAAAACTTTCCGTTTTGAGTCTCAGTGTATTAAGAACGATACGTCAGGATCGCCGCCCTATCACACCCCCGCCATGTGTCCGGCTGATCGTCACGGACGCTGCGACGGGCAAGGAGATCAATTGCGCGTACGGAATCCACCCCTCCGCCCTCTTCGTCGTGACTTTCCGACTCTTCTCTTTCAATAGATCGTTCATTGACGGTTACAACCACTGATGGGACTTTCAATAGCGATATCGATCATTCGATGTACGTGCTCAACGTCGATCTGTGGAACGAAGATGGCACTAGGGAATTGAACCTCGTTCGCGCGTCTACCGGCAGCCCATGCGTTTCTACCATCGGCGCATATGCCTACATGTCTTCGAACAACGGAGATGCTGGATTCAATTCATATGCGCAGCAATTTGCGCCAGGCTACAGGGATGCAAGTTTGGGCCCGTCTCAAGCCTATGTACAGGATTATCAAATGCAAGCTGGCTATAATCAAAGTACGCCACAGCTACATTCCTTTCTTCCAAGACTTTTGCTCTCCGGAGAAAAGAAGATCTGTAAGGGGGGAGGGGACGCCCAATTGCTGACAGCTGGCCCGTACAGATTCTGCTTATCCCTCAAATAGCCCGTATGGGCCACCGCAACAGTACTACTATCCTCCTCATCAATCATATCGGGCGGATGGCGGAGCTCTGCCTCCCCAGTCGAACGTTCCTCCATACCACATGAATGATGCATACGGCAACATGGTGAATTATATGCCGGAGCCTGGATCCATCACTCGAATTTCGATCGTGGGCGGACAGCCGCAGGGGATGTTCACTCGGAATCTGATTGGCAGCTTAGCAGCCAGTGCCTTCCGCTTGAGTGATACGGAAAAGCGCGCCGGAATATGGTTTGTCCTCCAAGATTTGAGCGTACGAACTGAGGGCCCTTTTCGGTACGTCATACTTACTCACCCTATTGCATAATTTGAAGTGACTTTCATTGAGAAATCCCCGAATTCCCAAGGTACCATTTTCTAACACAAAAGCAATCCATTTAGTTTGAGGTTCTCCTTTGTCAATATCGGCCCACCGGATAGTTCACCCCGTGATGGCGCCCTAGCAAAGGTCAACAAAAGCAGAGCTCCGGTTCTGGCCTGTTGCTTTAGTGAAGTGTTCAACGTGTTTTCGGCGAAGAAGTTCCCGGGTGTCTGTGAGAGCACGCCTCTGAGCAAAACGTTTGCCACACAAGGCATCAAGATTCCGATTCGCAAAGAATCAAATACCAAGGGAGGCGAAGAGGACGACGACGAAGACTAGATGTGTAACGTGGTCTCCTCTGGACTGAAGTGGGAGTCGATACGGACTTCTTCCGCCAAAGGCGGTGGTAATACAAGTTTCATCTTAAGCCCAAGTGGTACAGCATCATCTGTCAATAATTTACAGAGTATGTACCTGAAAATAATACACGATAGTAAACACCGCTTGAACACCGTCTTCCAGGATCTCGCGGTCCTTGGAGAGCCAAGTTACATACATGATCATTGATACGTGATACCACCACGCCACGTTGGTAGTGTGTGATTGGCCAGGTGTGGACACGCATTCGGCCACGCGCTTGTACCGATCCTATGGATAATGGCCGCCACCACGCGAAGTGCATATGCATGCAACCCGCCGCCAGCCGATGTCGTTGAGATCGATTTGCTTTTTCGTTTCTTTGTTCCTCCTTTTCTGTCTGTGACCCCTCTCTAACCCAACAAAACGGGCCTCCTCATTCGCCGAGCGCAGCAAGACCATTGATCTCGCTTCGACACTTATTATTCACAAAGAGAGACAGGACTCTGATCTCTACGTGTTCCATCGAGACCTGCATTGACTGCGTGGCCAGCTTCCGCATCGCAGGCTATACTTATCAACCCGGAAGTCACGCAAGGCCGCATCTATTCCCCCGGTCATCTCCCGTCCCCTACCGCAGATCACAATTTCAGGCTTTCCCGTGGGCCGTAATTAACGTTACCTATTGCGACACGTGTATGCGACGAAATCGGAGATTTGCGCTTCTTCGTTGAAACTTGCTAAGAAGTAGAAAACGAAATTAAAAGAAAGGAAGAAAAAAATTACAAAGCCAGAAGGAAACAAGAAACAGTAATCAACATTGCAACATGGCGCACAACACTGATCACAGCCGACCGACAATGTCCTCCCAGCTATCATCTCACGGCCGCGGCGGCGCAGGCAACATGGCCGACGCATCCAAATCCCCCAAACTCAACACCTCGGATCTCGAAACTCCACTCCTCAAGAAACCAGTAGTGACTACCGGCCGAGGCGGCACCGGGAACATGGCCAAGAATGACGATCCCCAGGCCACTCGCTTGCGGCAGGACGTTGAGGCGTAAGTTACCTACTCCGTACATATCATCTACCTAACCTACCTGCATTGTAACCCCAACCCCCCGCTTGTTATTGCCTACCTTGACTCCGTACATGATTAGGTAGTACGGAGTATGCAGCAAGATGGGTAATTTGAGCAACTTGAGCAGGGACTCGGAAGTTTGTAACACAGGCTCATCATTTTCCTACTGCGCAGAGTCCCGAGACGATACAGCTCAGGCGCCCAACATACCGGTCGAGGCGGCGCAGGCAACGTCTTCCGCGAGAGCGAGGAATTGACTGATCTTGCCCGTCAGACGAGCAGAGAGGATGCGATTGTGGATAATGCGAGCAGTACGGAAGGAGACGCGGCTGCCGCGAAACGCAAGCACTGGCCGTTCGGGAAAAAAGCGTGAATATTCACGACTTTATGTTCTTGGGTACTATCTGTATCATGTCATCTTTGATAGCGTCAATCTGTCGATATGTTCGAAGTATTCGTCGGCAGCGTCTGATTACGCGTTCGCAATTACTAAGATTAGCCATTTGTGATTTGGCTGTTTCATCGAGGCTCATAGGCCCAGTCAGGCGATGCTCAACGAGTGTCTGCACAAAGGCCTTTATGCGGGACGAAAGGAACCTCGGAGCGCGCGCTCATAACTGTCTCTCTCTTTATTTTATTCTGCTAGAGCGTCGGCGTTGGCGCAATGGATCCCGGAAGAAGATGCAAGACCGGTCCTTACACCCCGAATATGCTTCAGTGTGAAGCACTTTAGGGTTTTAATGCATTGGGTAAGGGTTTTCTTCTAAAATAGACAATTGATTCTCTAAATAAACCTCAGATTGCTTTTGAAGACATCCGCGCCCGAGTCTAAGATTGGAGCATGTGCTAATTCATGACACGAATTTCCGACAGTGGTACTGCCCAGTTAGATCCTCCCATGATATCTCGCAGCATTGCCGCGAATCGATGCTGTTGACACGTTCTTCAGGTGCACTATCGACAAGGCCACCCAGCGAGAGCTCTTGAAGGCACTGTCTAAAGAAAGTATTAGAGAAGATGACCATTCAGTTTTTGGTCAGTCGGTGGATTTCTTCGAAAAAGAACTTCAGGTTGTCGGGATCAACACCAGGTGTGATTCCTGAAAATGAAAAGCGATTAGAATCTTGAAATTTGAAGTCCGTAGAAAAAGGGGAGCAGTAAAAGAGACATTTGGAATGAACGTACCATGCCCCAAATTGGCGATCCAACCCTTCTTGTTGACCCAAAAACCCTTGACCATGTGCTCCACCGCCTGCGTAATTGCTTCTTTCGTTCCATACAGAACCCCAGGGTCAGCATTGCCCTGGAAGACAACATCTCGCGATCCACGAATCTTGACGGCCGCTTCAGGATCCTGAAGCCAGTCCATGCCCACAACATTATAGCCCAGGTCGCAGACCGAGTCTAAAGCGTGCCACGCTCCCTTGGGAAACACAGTCATGGGTACAGGTGCTAGCCCCATACTCTGAAGTTTTCCGGGAAGCTTCTTGGCTATGTGTGCGAGATAAGGTTCAGAGAATTCTCCGAAAGACATAGGTCCTAACTCTCCGGCCCAAGAGTCAAATACCATGACCATCTATTTTCGAAGCAATCAAAAAAAAAAACAAGGGTCAGCCGCTGTTACTTTGCCTTCATTTTTGTGTCGCTGTCGAAAACTGAGGAACAGACGTACCTGTGCACCAGCTTGCACTTGAAGAGCCAAGTGCTCCACGCAAATATCGGCAATCTTCTCTAGAAGAGCCTTGCTTTCGGCAGCATATTTGTACACCCACGTCTTGCTCTGGATGAAAAGCTTCGTGCCACCCCCTTCAACCATGTAACAGAAGAGCGTCCACGGCGAGCCGCAGAATCCAATCAACGGCACCCGCCCTGCCAACTTTTTCCTCGTCAATGTAATAGCGTCGTAGACATAACTGAGTTCCTTCGACACGTTAACTTTTCGCTCGAGCACCTGCTGGTATTGGCCGTCGGTGGGCGACTTCAAGGGATTGGGGAAGTGCGGCCCCTTCTTATCGACCATCTCCACCTCCATACCCATGGCTTGAGGAATGACGAGGATATCGGAAAAGATGATGGCAGCATCCAGGAGGCCAGCAAAGCGCTCAACCGGCTGAAGTGTCAACGTAGATGCGACCTCCGGGTCTCGACAGCATTCGAAGAAGTCGCGGCCACCTTTCGCTTCGTGGTATTCGGGCAAGTAGCGTCCGGCTAGTGAGAGCCAAACTTATCAATATCGAGCTCATGTTTGGGGCTGCTTCTCATCGCGAGTCGTCTTTCTAATTGAACGTACCCTGGCGCATCACCCACATGGGCGGACGCTCTACAACTTGACCTATACTTGCTTTGTCAGTCCAGACGGCCCATCGCATGAAATCTCGTGAGTTATCCTACCCCATGCTGCTCTGAGCAACAGATCGTTCTTCAATGGCTCGAATGTTAGCTCCATGGTGTCTTGCGTCGCTGAAATGTGGTTGCAGGTTCCAAATGAACCCCGCTATGACAGACGACACTGACACCAGCAGCTGGAGACGGCGGAACGGAGGGGCAGCTCAGGCTGAATGTGTTAGTGCCTATCTACCGAGGTACATACCTGCCTATGTATGTGCGCCCCCAGCGTTCAGGTAGAGATGAAGCCATTGCATCTGTTCCGAAATAGCATCTGTTGCAATGACCACATGACGCGTGACCATTGAACAACATAATACCGTCTTGAAATTTAGAGGAGCGTATCTCGTAATAGGACTCGGTGTGGCGCAACACGAGAGGCAGTTGTCAAATTATATGCACCTAAGGTATCTATTGCATTTACTTGAGCTACCTCTGTAGCTGCCCGGAACCACTCGGCCCGGCACGCGGCTTCGGTCGAGCCAACAGGCTACAGCTTGTTTGTCTCGACATCGTCATCTTCAGACTTCAACCCCCACGAATTCTACGACTCAAATCGCCACAATGCCGTCCGAACGAGAGAACCAAATCCATCCTCTTGTACCCGAATCCATCATCCACAACACAAAGGTATGATTGCGGCAATCTGCCGACCAGACACTCACTCGTCGGGCTGTTCTTGTATGCAACGAGACCTTAGCGATCTGACTTCATCTTGCTCTCCACCACCCTCAGGTCTTATCGAATCTGCAAAGCCTTTCTGCCTCGTTATTCGGCGTTGCTGCCGGCATACTTGGACTCGAGTCCTACCATGGTTTTCTCTTCTACATTGCCTTTTCCATCATCACTGCCTTGATGATCTACAGCTTTCAGGTAGCTCCGGAGTCGCTGGCGGAAGGTCGGCCACTATTCGATACGGGGAGATATTTTGCTGGCGCGTTGGACCTTTGGACGAGCGGTATATTGAATGGCTTGTCAGGTTTTATTCTGACATGGACACTCTTTTATGGACTGGTACAGGCCTGAGTTGGCTGGGGGAAGGGGAGGTGGACGTTGACGCTGATGTCATGCCCATGATGATCGCTTTCGAGATCGAGAGATGCTGTCTTGTGCACACAAACGACGTATATGGCGAAGGTGCAAAATATATTCTCGGGGAGAGTAATTGCTCTCAGTCAAAAATTTCAATGACTTTACCAGCGAACCCCTCGAGCCCGGATCGGTCTTGGGTGCCACCCTCTAAAATGACTACCTTGGACCCCATCTCGATCCATTCTCTATTATGTAACAGTTCGAGGGAGACCTCGCCACACCATTGCCCCGAGCCGCCGTCATCTTTCGAACACTCACCATCGTCTACGTCGCTACCGAGGCCAAAAACGTCATCTGCCTCATCTGAGCTAGCGTCAGGCGACTTTGGCTGGTATTTTGGTGCATGGCGAGAAACACGCAGCACCCTGCCAACAGCCCTCACGCTTGCAACATAGACGTGAACGAAAGACCCTATGTTAAGGAAGCAT
This sequence comes from Claviceps sp. LM84 group G4, assembly GCA_018360345.1. NCBI lineage: Eukaryota > Fungi > Ascomycota > Sordariomycetes > Hypocreales > Clavicipitaceae > Claviceps > Claviceps sp. LM84 group G4. The sequence goes on along the minus strand of SRQH01000019.1, from coordinate 73,218 downwards.
ATAGTCAAATCTTGAAACAAGCCTGTGAACCCGCTGGCGGCTTGGAGAGTAAGACCGGTCTCCAGCATATGTTTGGACGGTATCGCCACCACCATGCCTCGTCGTACTCGGGGGCTCCGCGTAAAGGAAGCAGGGTTCTGAGTGTTGGGAATGGGCTCAAAGGCCACCCCTATAGATCCCGCTTGCCCAGCCTCCAAATTCCGCACTGGTAATCTAAGGTTGCGGATGCTGACGATTTGAGCATTGTGCCATTCTCCAGGTATAGTGGAAGCCGAGACCATGTTCTTCATGGGTATCTGTGCTGGCGCTGAGGACGAAAGGTCGGAAGCCAACAGTTCAAAACCTCCTGGCGATGGCCGCTCCTCCGAAGTAACGCGGAACTCTAATGAATCTTCGTCTTCTGGCTGAAATGGTCCGATGATAACCTTGTCCCCCACGGAGAGGCTTCCAAATCTGACGTGACCGGAGAGGACTATTCCCTGATTAGCCGAAAGTTCAAAGCCAGTTGCCAGTGCACAGTACGAAGTCGGTAAACTGAACGTATCGTCAATGTGGAACAAGCAGCGCGGCTGTTCGGGATTCAACGCCAACCCGATATAGTCTCTCGATGTAGGTGCCGGGCGCAGCGGAAGCCTGGAGAGAAGAGCGTGTACCAATCCCATGCCCGTGCCATTCACAGCGCTGGTGAGAACGATGGGGACATGCGATGTGAAATCACCACTCTCTACTATGCTCTGCACCAAGTTGTCCACTTTGCGCACATCTATGCCGGGGATTTCCTGCAAATCATCTCCGTGCTGCACTTGATCTGGTTGTAGAATCTTGGGAACACGGCCAGCCTTTTTGATGGCGGCTAAAAGATGAGTCATGGTCTGTTGCAAACTCTGCTTAGAGGCAAGATCCAATTTGGTGATTACAATCGCCATGGGAACGTCTAGCTTCAGAACCAAGTTGAGATGAGCATGGGAGAGGTTGGTATTTGCAGCGGCAGCAGCAGCGGCAGCAAGAGACGAAGAAGAACAAGAAGGCATAGAAGAAGAACAAGACGGAGCATCCTTGGCCGACGGCAATGTGGCATCAACACCTATAGAAGCATTCTCTGGAACATCTCCCGCGATGCACAAAATGCTCCAATGTGGAGCCCAGTTCATGAGGCCACGCAGGACGGTTCGTCGAAAACGAGGGTGGCCTCCAGAATCAGAAAGAAAGACCAGCCTGCCACCCTCTGCGCAATCGTGAATATCAACCCAGGACTCGATATTTGGCTGGGAAAAGTTCAAGATGGAGTCGTCTTTATAGCCGACCAGTTCCTGAGCTATCGAACTGGTTACGCCAGATGCCATTTCGTGACGATGTCTGAGGAGGCTGAGACGACTCTTGCCTCGACCGTTGTCCAGAGTTCCAGTGGACAATGTTCCCAACAGACTGGACTTGCCTGATGTAGTTGGACCTGTCAGCGTGATCCTGAGTTGAGGCGTCGGCGAGCTCCCTCTGCTTGGCAACGTAATCGAATCAGGAGTAGACGACGTCATCTCCGTTTCGCGGAGACTTGAGCTTTCTCCATTGCGTCTGGTACGCGCTCCATTGTTAGGACCAAGATGGGGCATCACGAGCGCTTCTGCTACGCATAAATTCCCGCATTTCACGGCAGTGGCAGCAGCAGCCTCGTGGCTTTGTCTGTCTATTGAGTCTGTCGGCTCCGCCCATTCACACTCTCCAACTGTGATCATCCGGAGCACCTTCACAGTGCATCCCAGGCTCGCCGCCATGACACGCAGAGTCGCGAGACTATCCGCCATCTCATCTTCCGTCAAGCCTACCAGTGATCCATCATCCGACACTCCTATCTCATAAAGAGCACCTCGGGACTCTTCCAGCCCCGGCACAAGCGGCTCCAGCTCGATGGAGGACGCTAGGTCTAAAGTATTTTCCGGCAGCTTGGGGATTCGAAGCTCTTTTGAACTTGTGGAGTGATAGGGGCAAGATTGTTGCAGGCGCCACAGAAGCTGAGTTGTGAGGTGTTTCAGTCTTTCACAGCGAGTTTGGTTTGATGAGGCAGAAAGGCTTAGTGCGGGTGTAATTGTGGTGGTGGCGGCAGAGCAAGTGTTCCTTGTGTGAGCGAGTAGTAATGAACTGTCGGGGACTTGCGCCGTACTCATGGACAGATATGACCTCCGTGGTCTTAACAGAAGATGAAGTTTGTACTCTGTTGGCCCTTCCTGAGGTTCTGCCTGTAGCTTCTTCACTCCATACTCTGAGAGCAATCCGGGATTGGTAGCGTCGCGTGGCAATGAATGAGATACAATCACACCCTCCGACGCGGTCCAAGGAGAGGAGACTCGGGGAGGATCTGGATCGTACGTAAATATCGAGGCCATTGCGCGATGACAGCCGGGAAGAATGCGTCAAGACAACGACAACGCAGTGCCCTATGGCTGTCGATGCTGGCAACTTAGACTTTGGCTACTTTATATACGTGTTGTATGAATGCCCCGTGATTAGTTTGTGTTGAGTCTGTAAAGCCCCAATATTGCTTCAAAATGCGAGGCTCAGATTCGTACACGCCTGAATGTAAATATGAAATGGATGACTGGCTTTACATTCCAGATCGAATAAAATACCAGATCGAATAATAAAGTGACCGATGAACAGTGACACAACGACACCGAGCCCCTTGACTCCGATTGAGTCACCCCGCCCCCAAAGTTAGAACACGTGGCTGTGCATTGCCACAATAAATCCATCCCCTGTCGGTGATGAGGTCAACGCCTGTGCCCAAGTGGATACAAAGTGGGTATATGTACTCCGTAAAAGTGGGTTGTCCACTGCCATCCAGACTCCAGTGCCATGTTCCCAAAGGCTGGCGCCTGCCTTGCCCCGCGACGTCTTTGAACCCCTTGTTCGCCCAATGCCTCGAAACATCTGAACAACCAGGCTGATTTGGGTTCTGCATCCCTTTCATTTCGCCCACGAGTACTCCGTATAGGAGTCCAAATAGACCCGATCGCCCGCCGTTTCGCTCGACGCTTTTCCAAAGACCTCAACGACTACTATCCGCCATGAAGAAGTTTGGGTTTGGAAGAAAAGCTGACGACGGCGGCGATGATGCTAACCGCAACGCGCTCTTCGGTCGCAGGAAACAGTCCCCGACGCAATCAGACAATCCGTATGCCCAACAAGGCGCCAACGACCCTTATGCAAATGCCTCCCCGTATCAGCAGGCTCGTGCTGGATTAGGTAATGGCAGACCGCCAATGATGCCCTCGAGCAGTCAAGACGGCCCTCCCGGCGGATACGGCTCCGGCAGCCAAAACCCACCTCCTGGAAGTCATTCTGGCGGTCCTGCACCGGCGGGTTATGGCTCTGATCGATATGGCTCCGGGGGCGGATACGGCTCCAACCGATATAATAGCCCGGCAGGTGGTCACCGTGGCCCTGGTGGCTATGGTGGTTTCGGCCGCCCGAACAACGAGGCCGACGAAAATCGCGATGCTCTCTTCTCCGGCGTGCAGGAGCGTCAAGCAGAAAAACAAGCGCCACCGCCTTACGGACAGACTGGTCCAGAAAACGGATCGTACGGCGGATATGGCGAGCAACGGGAGATGACAGAAGAAGAACAAGAGGAAGCAGAATACCAAGGAATTCTGGCGCAGAAGCGGCAAATCCAACAAGAAAGCTCCTCCTCAGTGTCACGCTCCGTTCAAATGGCAAGACAGGCAAACGAAGTAGGTCAAGCGACGCTGGCTCGTCTCGGTGCCCAAGGCGAACGACTGCACAACACGGAGAAGAATCTCGATCTCGCGGCAAACCAGAACAAGATTGCGCAGGATCGGGCAGCAGAGCTGAAGACCCTGAACCGTAGCATGTTCGCCGTGCATGTGAACAATCCCTTCACATCTAAGTCACGACAGCAGAAAGCGGATGATGAGGTCATGAGCAGGCATAGGGCCGAAAGAGAGCAAAGAGAAGCCACTCGTCGCGAGGGTTACACTGCGAATCAACGAATGGAGTCCAACTTCAAGGATATCAGTACCGCCGGCCGTTCTCGCGCGCAGCGTAAGAAGGATTATGGCAAGTTCAATTTGGACGACGAGGAAGGAGCAGACGAGTTGGAAGATCAGATCGATGATGGACTTACAGAGCTCGAAGGCCAGGTGACCATGATGAACATGGTCGGTCGGGCCATTGGCAAGGAAGTCGATTCTCAGAACACACGGATCGACAGGATTATGGGCAAGGTAAGTCAAGATGCTAACCCTGCCAGAATGCAGCACCTCTTGCTGAGCCATGCTGACCCATATTACAGAGCGATGCTGTGGATGACGCCACAAGAATGAACCGAGAACGTTTGGCCCGCATCAAATGAACTGGTTCGAGCTGGTCGACTGCGCAAGACCTCGAGTCATGTACGGTACATAGTTGAAGGCACTTTGTGATTGATGCATGAAGCAGGAGGCAATCCCCATGTGCCAAAAGCCAGACCTCGACTGCTTGGGTCTAAGCGCAAGGCCCTTTCGAACGAAAAACAGTGATAATAGCATGGAATAAGGAGCATGTCTTTTTAAGTATTTTTCTTTCCTTTTGAATCTGGCCTTCATCATGATGTTGCGTTCATTATCGGTATCTCGGGTGACAGGCAATGCGCGGCGCGTGTAGTCGGTTGCGGAAGCAGTCTGGTCACCTGGTGTGAGAAGGAGATAGGTGAAAGAGGCCTTGGACATTGGGATATGTATAGACAGTTGATTTCGCATCCAGACCTGACCGCTGTGTGTGTCCTTCATCCTTTTCGAGGTAAAATACGTATGTGTCTTGCTCTAGTTCAGAAATCGAAAAATATCAACATGCATGCTGCGCTGAGACGCTCCGGAGTCCGGACCATCCTCGGGTCCATCTCTTAAAGTCTCAGCCTTGTCCTAGCGCTACGTCAGCCCTGTTCTACGGAGTACATACCAGGTATGTACCTAGGTATGTACATTATTAGGTACCTCTACCTTATCTCTATTTCAGCCTCGTCCCACCACTGACCAGCCTTGTAAGTTGTCCTACTGAACTTTTTCAGGCCTTCACGCGCCAAAGCTCTCCCGCAATGTCACCTCGTCCATCTATCAAGTGACGAGTTCAGCCAGCGGAATTATCGTGTGCCGTTGGGCTTGGCGTCATGGCTTCCGAACATTCTTCACCAAAAGCTGCGAAGCGGCGCAAGATAACGTCTTCGAACACGATCACACTCGGAAACAAGACCATTTCTCTAGATGCTTACCTGGCACCCCCCGTGAAGAAGGATCCTTCGACCACGCGGCCGCAACAGCGAGATAATCAGCCCCTGGAAAGAGCAGCGTCTCCGGCTGCAGTAGACGGTTCGAAATCTAAGAGTTCGACTGCTAAACGACCTTCCAAGTCCGATCAATCTCATCAATCCCCCTCAGCACCGAAATGGCGCCCCAACGACACCGATGATGCAGCGCTTCTTCAGACTCGCCAACAGCTCCCAATATGGCAGTACCGATCGCACATTCAGAGTGCTCTTCGAGGTTCAGACAATCGAATTCTTGTATTGGTGGGTGAGACTGGTTCAGGAAAAAGTACCCAGATCCCGCAATTTCTCTACAGGGAATCCTGGTGCAAGCGGCGCAAAGTCCGTGTGTCGGGCTCTCAGGATGAGATTTTCGTCGGAGGAACGATCGCCATTACTCAGCCGCGACGAGTCGCCGCAACTACTTTAGCACACAGAGTATCGCAAGAAGCTGGAACGCCTCTAGGAAAGGTCGGATCGGACGGACGTGGGCTCGTGGGGTACTCTGTTCGATTCGATCATAGAGTCCCCAAGGGCACGAAAATCAAATTTCTCACAGAAGGCACACTGCTTCAAGAACTACTGCGAGATCCATACTTGCGGCAATATAGCGCCATTGTTGTGGACGAAATTCATGAGCGGAGTCTTGACGTTGATCTTCTCGTCGGCTTTCTCAAGCAAATTTTGCTCACGGGCACGGAGATGCGAGGCGGAGTTCCTCTCCGAGTTATCATCATGAGTGCCACAGCAGACGTTGAAGTTATCAAGTCCTTCTTCACTGATGATGTATCGTCAACCAAGTCTACGAGTGACCTAGTCCAAGTGCTTCATATCAAAGGCCGGCAATTTCCCGTGCAAGTCGTGCACGAAGATCGGCCTGTTGCCGATGTACAGGATGCCCTTGTGAAAAGAATACTGAAAATTCACGTGGAGGAGCCTCTTCCTGGTGATGTTTTAGCCTTCCTGACTGGCCAAGAAGAAATAGAAGCTGTGCAAAAGCTCCTTGACGAATATGCCACTACCCTAGCGTCAAATGTGCCGCGAATCAAAGTCTTGCCCTTGTATGGGCAACTGTCTATGGATGGCCAGCGAGAGGCCTTCCAGCCTGTCTCGACCCCTTTTACCAGAAAGATTGTCTTGGCAACCAATATAGCGGAGACATCAGTGACTGTGCCAGGCGTTCGCTACGTGGTTGACTGCGGTAAGGCCAAAATAAAGCAGTACCGACCACGCCTCGGCATGGAATCCTTGCTGGCGAAACCGATCTCCAAGTCTTCCGCTATTCAGCGTACGGGCCGAGCCGGGCGTGAGGGTCCAGGAAAGTGCTTCAGACTGTATACAGACACTGCGTTCGAGTCGTTGCCAGAAACTGATCTGCCGGAGATTCTGCGCAATGACGTTCTTGGTGCTGTGCTGACCATGAAAGCACGCGGAATTCACGATGTGCTCACCTTTCCATTGATTGATGCTCCCGAACCAGAAGCCATCGAAAACGCCCTCGTCCAGCTGCACTATCTGGGTGCATTACAAGCCGACGGGTCCATCACACCCGCTGGAGAAATAATGGCACGCTTGCCCGTTCCCGCGCCACTCGGCGCCGTCTTGCTGGCAGCTAAGAAGCCGGATTTCGACTGCGTACTCGAGACCATCGATATCATCTCATGCATCACCAGCGGAGAAGACATCTTCCTTCAAGTGCAGTCCGAGGAAGGGCAAGAGGAGCTGGAGGTCCAGCGCAAAGAACTCACGCGGCGAGAAGGCGATCTGATTACGTACCTGACAACCATGCAACAATACACAGCCGAAAACGCTGATAGAATTCAGTGGTGCAAAACGAAGAAGATCAACATGCGTAACATGAAGCAAGCCCTCAACATCCGCAGGCAACTCCGCGGTATATGCCTCAAGGAAAAGCTTCTGACCGAAGCACCGGCGCCGGATCCCCAGCCTTTCACGCCGCTGATTCCCGAACGAGCCGAAGCTGTGCTGCAGTGCTTTCTGCGCGGGTATGCTTACAAGACGGCGATGCTCGCGCCCGACGGGAGTTATGTGACTGTTCATGGCAAGCATGTCGTGGCGATTCATCCAGCAAGTGTCTTGCATGGGCACAAGAAGGAAGCAATCATGTTCCTGGAGCATGTATTTACAAATAAGAATTATGCGAAGAAGGTGAGTGCTATTCAGGCGGCTTGGATTGCCGAGGCACTGGAAATGAGATAGGGGACATAGGGCTGTCGATATAGAAGTGTATATACATATATGATATATTTGGGGCGCGTGAGTGTATGCGCTGTGCGCATATCTATGCCCGCTGGACCAAAAGAACTTGATGACAAGAATTCAAGAATCCCCAAGTAGTCTTCCGCTCCTGTCATTCAAAGTTTACAATTATAAATTACGAAAAGAGTATTCATGCGCCACACCCAAGACTCCAGAGAGCAGCGGCCAGCCCACGTATCCGCGCACACCCACACCTGTGACCTGTCAAGCATCCGACGAACCATCCTCGCCCCGATTCTTGATGGCCTGCATCAAGTCATATAGCTGCTGGATCTGCTCATCTACAGGAGTAGTTCGACGGTCAGCAAATGCGTACTACGTGTTATTGTTGCTGCTGCTGCTGCTGCTCTCAGCAACTCGGTACTTACCACTCATCTTTTGCAGCTTGGTCTCGTCGACCTTTTGGCCTATCCAAGAATCTCCTTCGATTTTTTGGGCATAGAGTTGCCATTCGCTTAAGAACCCAATCTAGGAGGTGTTGGTATTACAAATATGCCGAATGAAATGAGCATGAAGCGAGTGAGAGTGAGAGTGAGAGTGAGAGTGAGAGTGAGAGTGAGAGTGAGAGTGAGAGTGAGAGTGAGAGTGAGAGTGAGAGTGAGAATGAGAGTGAGAATGAGAGTGAGTGTATGAGAGTGAGTGTATGAGAGTGAGTGTATGAGAGTGAGTGTATGAGAGTGAGTGTATGAGAGTGAGTGTATGAGAGTGAGTGTATGAGAGTGAGTGACGTGAATGTGCATAGAACGAGAGAGGGAAGCTCAAACTTCACGCACCAGATGCGCCGGATTGTCCACCTTGCGATGAAGCCTAAACTCCGCTTTGACGTACTCATCGCCCAGCAAGCGCATCTCAGCGGGCAGATACTTCCTGTGCGCCCGTAGCAGGCGTCTATACAAGGGCAAGGGCGGCAGCAGAGCCATGCTACTTTGTCGGACGCTGATTTGCGACGCGCCCGCCGCAGCGGTGGCCAGCATAGAGGGAGAGCAGCGCATGATCGTAGCCTTCAAGAAAATAGTCAATTTGATGCTCAGAGCAAGCAAGATCTTATGTATTCGATCACAGACGAGGAGAGAAAGCCGCGCTGATAATCGTCCAGGGCTTCTTCCGACATTGGGATGTAGGAAAGGAAAAAGAAAGGAGGATGGCATCGCGGCCCCACGTGCAAAAACCCGAACCACAACAACGCACCAGGCAGAACCTGAACTCCCAAAGGCTAAAACAACCTCCAATCCAGAAGCAAGACCATGCATCAACCACAGCTCCAAACCACCATTGCACCATGTCCTCCTTCTCGTTCCGCTTCTCCGGTGATGACATAGACACCGCCTCGGGGGGCACGCAAGCCGCCTCAACTACCACCCCAGCCGACCAAGCCAGCGCATTTCCCATCCCCGGCCAGGCGCAACACATTGCGCCTCAACACCATGACCTGACTTCCATGCTCGCGAGCCTGCCCTCCAAAATCGCATACAGCACCCTGGAGGTATGCCTAGATGACGGCCAGACGCTGCACCTCCCGCGGCGGGAGCTCTGGGACGTGCGCGTGCAGATCATGGCGGAGGCAGCGCGGGATGAGGACGAGGCAGAAGGAGTAGAAAAGGGAGAAGACTTTGTTCTTGGTACGCGGGATGTCAAGACGGGTGTATATGAAGGAGGCTTCAAGAGCTGGGAGAGCAGTGGTGATTTGGTCAAGGTCCTGGCGGGGGGGTGTCATCCCCGGTCGTGGGGGAGTAGATCTGCGCGGATCATCGAGGTAGGCGCATCATGACAGAAGAGCAAGACACGATTTCCAGGCTTTTAAAATCCCGAACGGCTGTCTCTTCTCTCGCTTTCTCTCTATCGCCACGTACATGGCATCTATATAGACTCGTTTGCTAATCATCTCTTCCAGCTCGGCTGCGGGACCGCCCTCCCCTCACTCGCGCTCTTCCAATGGGCCATGGCCATGGCCTCGGAGCACCAGAGCCAAAGAGGAGCACAAAGCCAAAGAGTCATCTCCTTCATCCTCGCGGACTACAACCCCACCGTCCTGCAACTTGTTACGCTGCCTAACTTGATCCTCACATGGGCTCTGCATCAACAGCAACACGCGCCCATCCCCGCCCTCCAGGAAGCCTTTTCCCTGCAAGAGCCTGGTGAGGGTGAGCTAGAGCTAACACCCGAAGTGCTCGACAGCTTCCGCATGTACCTCTCAGAGCATGCCATTTATCTATCCTTCCTATCGGGGGGTTGGTCACCCGAGTTTGTCCACCTCCTGTACTCGCTGCCATCTCACTCACCACCGCAAGCCGAGACGGCAGCATGCATATGTCTTCTTCTGGGCGCTGAAACGATTTATTCCCCGTTTGCGTTGCAGGCATTTGTGGACATGGTTGTTGCGGTACTGGAACGCGAGGCGGGGGATACGTCCGCGTGGGTGGCGGCAAAGAAGCTCTACTTCGGGGTCGGAGGCTCACTGGATGACTTTGTCACGCAGGTGATGAGCAGAGATGTCTTAGTGGAAAGTGTAAGGGAGGAGACGGAGGGGGTAAGGCGGGGAGTTGTCCGATGTTGTCGTCCGGCGTAGTGCCCGCAAGGTCTCCGCGTGTAGTATAGAGCTGTCACCAAGTGATGATGGCATGGCCAGGTGATGCCGGACTTGGCTGTGCCTTGTAGCATATATTCATTCCGTAGCATAAAAAGGGTAAAGAAGGGGAAAAGAGGGAAACAACGACGTGGGATATAATCTTACTCAGTGCCCTTCCAACGCCATACTGTCCATCATGATATCCATATACAAAGCCGTGAAACAATCAACAACATCAATCATAATTCCATCCGCCAAGTACCCTCCCTAATCCTAGTCGCCAAACCAATAAAACGCCCCTCCATTCATCTCCTCTTCCCTCCTCTTCTCTTCTTGCATCGGCCTATGATGCCTATTTTGTCTTCTGATGACTCTTCTTTTCAGTACATACGGGACAGTACCACGTCCCGTTTGGCTCACTCTTCAACCCAACACACGACCAGTGGAACCACTCGTAAGGACAATTGTCGTTGTCACAAGCGACCATATCGCCATAGCTCACATTATGGCATAGACAGTATTTCTTGTCGTCGCCGGCCTCTTCATCGTCTTCGGCATCGGCCATGACCACATCGCCGTCGCCGCCGCTAGCTTTGGTGGCATCTCCTGCGCCAGCGTTTGCTCTCGAACGGCTGTCCAGGATCGCGTCCTCGCCGCCGCTTAAGCTTTCGGCATCTGAGAGATCACTGTCCGCGGTGGAGGCGGGGGAGTTTCGTGCCGAGGAGGCTTTCTTGACCCGAGACAGCGACGACTTGGTGGGGGGCTTTTTGCGCGATGTCGTCGTTGGGGCGGCTATGGTGCTTCGCCTGCCTCCCGCGTGGGAGCTTGCCTTGACAGAACCCGATCGAGGACCAGCGCTGCCTGCCCTGACTGAAGCGGCAGTGCCGGTGCCAGCGGCTGCGCTAGCACCGGCACCGGCACCGGCACCGGCGGCATTCTTGGGTGTGCCAGGCCCGAGAGACGAGTGTCTTGCGAGTCCACTTGATGTGGCAGGCACGTTTCCAGGGCCGGCTATCGCTCGAGGACCGCGCTTCGTTGCTGGACCTGCCGAGTTCTCACGCTGTCGGTTCATAATCAAGCTGGCGGCCGGCGTTGTTGGTGCTGAGGCAACATTTCGGAGTCCGGTCGGTTGAGCAGGCACATATCGGGCGTTGGGGTTGGAGGGTAATCGTGTCGTTGCTGGGTTGCTGTGTGAGACGGCGGTCGGGGCCGTGGGGGGACCTGAGATTCTTGACGCTGTTATATTGGCCGACGGATTGATGGCTCGAAGGGACGGAGCTGTTTGGTTGGCCGCGCTGGGACGCAGCAGCGAGGGGACCTCGTCCGGGTCGGTGAAGCCAGGTTCAGCACGGTCGTAGAGCAGTTTTATTTGGATATCGATACTTCGTATGTGCTTGTCCGTGGCGTGCTGCAGCTTCTGTGTCAAGGCAATCTTTTCCTGCGCCAGCTTGTCGGCTTTCTCAAAGCTGTCACGGATCTGGGCGCGTAAAAGGTCTTCTTTCGGGTTCGGCTCGTGGCTGCCGTTGGATTTGATCCATTTCTGAATTTTGCCATCACGATCGTCAATCATGCGAATGCACTCATTGTACTGGCGATCTTTGTCGGAGATTTCTTCGTGGAGGAAGCGGATTTCTTCGGGTAAATTCTGCACCCGGTTGATCCAATCGTCAAGAATCAACCCAGGGTCGAGCGGCTCGGCTTGAGGCATCCTCTTGACAAAGTCGATGGACAGATCGTCTCTGGGCATGATGTTAACTCAGGGGGTTCTTGGCTTCTTGTCTTGTGTTGTCTTCTGGTCTCTTGTTTCTCTTTATCTTGTTCGACTTCTTCTTGTTTCTTTCCACTGTGATTGCGGTTGCTCGCACGACTTTGTTTGGGCCTCTTATCGGTGCAAGCAAAATACAGGGAAGAGAAAAGAACAATGAGGAATAAAAAGAAAACCGGAGCGGCTTGAGGTGGGAGCGAATTGAAATTGAAAGCGTAGACAGCACCATGTCGCGCTGTTGATGTCACTCGTACTCGTGGTACACAGTCTGTAGCTCGGCGCACAAATCGGTGCAAGTAGCAGCGGCAGCGAAGGTAGGTACAACCAGGGGTACGATGAAGGAGCGAGCAGCCGGTTGGGTTAACGACGGATAAACAATCAAGTCAAGCGCATCCAACAAATCAAATAATTCAACAATTCAACGATTCGTAAAAGAAGGCCAAACACATTAGACAAAGAAAGCGCAGGAAATCAGTAAATAGCAGAACATTATGGCTGCCAGGTAGAAGCAAACCGGCTCGCCTACATGTGCCGTGTCGTTCGTTGGCCGTCTGCCCGCCTGGCCAGAGCTTGGACGCGCGGGCGACTGACGGACGAAACAGCAACATATCATGTCCTTTGATTATATGTGATGGACAGAGCGAGCGAATGGCTGGCATGAAGCATTCTTCGCCACCAGAGCAGCGGTGTGCGAGACCGAAGAAACCATTGGTGGGCGTGTAGGTGACGCAGAACGACGTGTAGATAGAACTTCAGAGGAACTCCATGCACAAGCAACTCACCAGTATGAGAGATGGCCGATTGTCGAATCGACCAAAAAGGGTCCTCGACTGAGCCGATGCCGCGTGAACTTGGCTGCCTTGCTCAAAGTCGTCGACAAGATTCCCGCACACACGGAGTTATCCGAGGCAGGAAACCGAAGACAAGTGCTCGAGTAGTCAAGTCGCGCGAGGCGTGTGGCACGGCAAGGCTGACAAAAGTGAGGACCTGCGGATGAATGAAGAGCTGATGAAGGACGAGTTGATGATTGACATGCGGCGATTGACGATTGACAAGAGACGAACGAGTAAAGACGCTTTATTATAAGAACAAAGGCTCGACGCCATGAACCGCTCGCTGGGCCAAATGTCCCCGCGTGGTAGACGCCAGTCCCTTGCATACTTGGCTTGCCTGTCGCCGCCTGGCGCCGGGACTTGGAGGTACCTGGATCCGGAATAGGCTTAGTAGCTGCCACTCGCGGCCACTTGGCTGGGTGCCAGGTTGGTGCTTCTTGGGTTCTCCAGACTACGGAGTACAACATTGAACATACTGCATCCAATCTGCCTCGTGAGTCGTGAGTCGTAGTCGTGTTGCCGCATCCACATGCGCGCCGCTCATACGCAAAAAAGCTTGTTTGGGCCTGTTACGCCAATCTCTTGCTTCTGTTTTCCTTGTTTCCAGCATCAGAGTTTTTCTAGAGCCCGCTCATTCACGAGGAGAGCGGCATGCGTCGCCCGAAGTCGCTCGAGGCAGCAAAGCAGATGCTGCGCGTCGCGAACCATACGATAGCCGACAACTACCGCAACGACAACACCGACACCAACATTCAAAACACCAACAGTGTTTCCTAAGACCTGAGACCTCTCAACTACACCAGTCAGTCGATCCAGATAGTTCCTTGGCCCATCGCTCGCCAGCATGGCGCAAGACTCGTACCGGTACCGCGTACCCAAGCCAAACTACCTACCGCACAAACCCGACGTCGACAGCGACAGCATCGTCGAGCAGTATGACAAACAACCCCTGGGCCGGGCAAGCGAGATGGAGAATACGGAGTTCTACAACAAGTGCAAGCGCCTCGCCCAAGAGTCTGGCGTGACACGCCCCAAGGGCTACAACGTGTCGTTCCACTGCAACCCGGAAATGGAGAAGCACCACTTCGGCATGACGCATCCCATGAAGCCATGGCGGCTAACCCTGTCCAAGAGCCTCATCTACTCTTACGGCATGTCCTTTGCCATGGACAACTACATTTCCCGAGCGGCGACCTACGAAGAGCTAAGCTCGTTCCACGCCACGGATTATCTCGACTTTCTCGGCACGGTGCTGCCAGAGCCAGTGCCGCGCGATCTAGAGAACCAAAACCAGGAGCTCCAGTTCAACCTCGGCGGCTCGGACTGCCCCCTCTTCGATGGACTTTACGACTACTGCTCCATGTCAGCCGGCGGTGCGCTCGATGCCGCCCGCAAGATCACATCAAACCAGTCTGACATCGCCATAGCGTGGGGTGGTGGCCTCCACCACGCCAAGAGATCCGAAGCCTCCGGCTTCTGCTACATCAACGACATCGTCATTGCGATTCTCGAACTCCTCCGCTTCTACCCCCGCGTGCTTTACATCGATATTGACGTCCACCACGGCGACGGTGTCGAAGAAGCCTTCTTCTCGACCGATCGCGTCATGACCGTCTCCTTTCACAAATACGACCCCCTCGTCTTCTTCCCCGGCACCGGCGCCCTCCACGACAACGGCCCCCGCAACGAACACAACCCAGGCGCACACCACGCCCTCAACATCCCCCTCAACGACGGCATCACCGACGAGCAATACGGCATGCTCTTCAACACCATCATTGGCAAAACCGTCGAGAAATTTCGCCCCAGCGCCATAGCCCTCCAATGCGGCGCAGACTCCCTCGCCGGAGACCGCCTCGGCCGCTTCAACCTCCAAGTCCAAGGCCACGGCGCCTGCGTCGAATTCTGCAAAAAACAACATCTCCCTCTCATCCTCTTTGGTGGCGGCGGCTACACCCCCCGCAACGTCGCCAGGGCATGGACCTACGAAACGAGCATCGCCATCGGATGCCAGGCCAACATCAGCCATGATATCCCCCAACATACCCCCTGGCGGGAACAATTCCGACACGACACCCTATTTCCAACGCTGGAGCAAATCCTGGGCGAGCCGCGACAGAATCGTAATCCCCAGAAACGCTTACAGGAAATTATCAATCATGTTTCGGAGCAGCTTCGGTTTGTGGAGGCGGCGCCGAGTGTGCAAATGCAGGCTATTCCACCGGATTTGGGAGGTCTGAGGCAGGAGGTGGAGGATCGGTTGAAGGAGGAAAATGAGTTGAAGAGTGAGGAGAATCGGAGGGCGAGGGAAGAAGCTGTGGGGGATCCGATGGAGCTGGGGTAGGTAGATATGTACATACATACATGA
Source organism: Claviceps sp. LM84 group G4 (assembly GCA_018360345.1). Taxonomy (NCBI): domain Eukaryota; kingdom Fungi; phylum Ascomycota; class Sordariomycetes; order Hypocreales; family Clavicipitaceae; genus Claviceps; species Claviceps sp. LM84 group G4. Next base: position 58,113 of record SRQH01000019.1, on the reverse strand, counting down.
ATTTGTCACGACCAGTGTATACCCTTGACCTTGACACGCACTGTGTCCGGGGGCATGGCAAACGATATTATTACGATAACTATATCAGGCAAGCCACGGGAGGATCAGGGTTGCTCCAGACGAGCTTGGTTCTAGCCCAACCCGGACAAATCGCGATTTGCTTTCCCAGCCACATATGTGAATATCACCTGGCCACTATATCACACAACATTCAAAGAAACCGATAACAGACTGGTTACATCACTGCATTTAAAAAGACTAGTAAAACTAAACATCATATATGGGGGACAGGCTACAGCAAATCCTTGAGCAAAACAGCACAACAGACACGGGGTAGCAATAGCGCAACCGTTACAGAACCCAAGGCACCAGTGACTGATCATCGCAAAAGTATCCAAAAATAAGCCATGCACACTGCCTCGAACTTTGCTTCAGATTGAAACTCGTTGCTTGCTCAATGGCAGGAGAGCTGGTATCGACTAGCCTTGCGCATGTCTTGCGTTGATGCCCCGGCCACCACCCTCCCCAACACGGTGCTTCGACGAGAAGTATGTATATGCACAAGAAGATCAAAGCGACAAACCCACGCGGCACTCAAATAAAAAAGAAAACAAAAAGATTGGATATTTGTGTTGCGCGGTTTAGAAGTAGCGGATCACAGCCTTGCCGCCCTTCTTCATGCCGGTCTGCGTGTTTGAGAATTATGTTAGTGAACCATTGGAATGTACTCTGAGAATTCGAGTAGAGACTTACAGTGCAGCCGGTAGATCCTCCGATCCATTGTCCGTTCTTGAAGGCGCATTTTGAGTTGACATCGCCGGTGATTTCTACATTGAAGTCCAGCAGCGCAGTGCTAGTGGGCAAGTTCTGGAAAATCGATAGGAAGGTCACACCGTCTTCTGCTTGGCCAACTCCGAGGACAAGAGGAGCCCAGTTACCGCAGCCCAGGGGGTCAAAGGCGCAGTTCCAGCGGCAACATTGGGCAGCATCGAGACCCTTCTTGTTGATGTAGTACTGGGCCGAGGTGGGCTTGCCATCCCAAATGTAGTAGGCGTTCTGAACAGGGTTGGTCACTTCAATAGTCTCGCCTGGCTGGGCAACGGCGGGAATGACCATGTTCTCGGTTCCGGGGTAGTCGGTTCGGCAGGCTGAGACGACTTCGTCGAGGTCGTTCTTGATGGTCACACCACCAGCGCCGCGCTCACAGAGGGTTGGGACTTCCGGGCGCGTGAGCTCAAGGTATCCGTCGGCGTTGCAGTGAAGACCACCGGCAGACTGCTTGGTGGCGCCCTGAGCCTTGGGCCACTGAGTCTTCTGATATCCGGGAGGGCAAGAGTATGAGCACAAGCAGCCGGATGAGCACTTGTCACCAGTGATCCCTGTGATGATATTGCTAATGCTGAGAGAAGCCTTCATCGAGAAACTAGGAACGAACTGAAGACCAGAGTAGCCTCCAAAGCCGAGATGGTTGAGAGGAATAGCACCGTACTCAGACGGAAACTCGGAGCACTTAATTTGGCCACTAGGAAAGTGGGCGTTGAGGCCGGTACCACCGCTGGGCGTGCTGGGCTTGCTGGGCTTGCTGGGTTTGGCGGGTTGCGTGTTCTTGGGTGGTGAAGGGGGCGGAGGAATCTTGGGGATCGCATGAGGAGTGTCGGCCGGCTTCTCGAGGAACTGAGCACCGATATTCTTCGCGACTGCGGGTGTCGCCTTGGGAGGGGGAGGAGTAGAGCTGGAACTCGAAGTAGAGGTGGGCGGCGGGGGAGGCGGCGGCGGCGTGTACTTCGGGGTCGTTTCACCGACAACGACGTATTCACCATCCTTGATACCGGCCACGGCCTTGTTGGCGTCCAGCACTTGGCCATCGAGCTGGTAAACGACCTCCACGGCTTCAGCTACATAGTGAACATCGGAATCGCCAGCCTTTGGTGCGGCCTCGGAGCCGGCTTGCTTCTTGACATGACGGTGCATGTGGTTGTGCGAATTGGCTGTGGCACCGATTGCCAACGTCGCCGCAATGGCGAGCTGAACGAGGTTCTTCATCGGGACTGTCGTCGAGTGGTATCTTCTTGTCTGTTCATTGGCAGCGCTGTCAGCCAAATTTCTCGTTGCCACGCTGTGCGGCTTTGTGCTCGAGGGCATCCCTTCGTCGTCCATCCAAGTCGCGCACGATGTTTTTCGTCCCCCCTCGCAGTCACCAGGGCCCGAGGGACAGTATGACGACCGGCCGGCATTCGCCGAGAAAGACGCACCTATTCTAGATATTCTGAGTTCTGCAAAATTCGTGAAGTCGTGCTGTCCAACGAAGCTGAGGTAAAAGAGCGTGATGAAGCGGTCGACCAGGACTAATGAGTGTAATGGAGAGCCGAAACTCTCAGTTGGACGGACGGAACGCGATGAAGTTGAGGACGGACACTGGGACGTTGAACGCAGGATGCAAAGGGGAGGAGCAGAGCAGGCACTGAATAGTCAATGAGAGCGTCCTTCTCTACTAGGGGGTTCCGCCCATGGGATCGCCGTGGGCCAGCAAAGGGAGGAGACCTGAGCAAGCAGGGGAAATTAGTCGACGCCTGGCGTTGCAATTGGGGGGGCGTGGGGATACGATCGCAATCGCCAGAAATGGTCAGGCACGCGGACGTAGGTATCTGGACTCGCCGTGGCACTTTGTCGCACTGCTCCGCTGGCATGCACGCGCGAAACAAATCATGCAGCATCGGCACACCGACTGGTGTGCGCTTCTTGGCCTTTCCGCTCGGCTCGCGCACGTGTGGAGGCACCGGGGGCCACAATTCGGGGCTTGACCCAGCACGGTCTAGGTCAGGGGCATGAGGGATTGTGGAGGAGTTGGAGGGACGGTCATGCGCAAGCTCATGCACAAGTCTCGCCACATGTCCAAGAGGGAATTGCTTTGTGCTGTTCCTGTCTAGTCTATTGCGCCACGGATCTTTTTCTAATTGGTTTAATTGTCTTTCTCTTTTCCCTTTTTAATCTTTTTCTTTTGCCTACGATCTCCGTACAAAGTACGCACATATGTACATACCTAGGTACATTCGTCTTTCCTTTTCTCGGTTGGTCGGTGGACTGGCCAGTGGCAGAGTCGACAACAAACCGGCATGGAGACTCGAGACTCGAGAGGGCCCGCTTGTTCGCGAATTGCAGCCACAACGCCGCATAATTTGACCGCCAGCTTACGGAGATGTACGGAGTATGTATGTACTACATAGTAACTTAGCATGTAAGTACTGTGACGGAGTTGTCATCTTACCTATTCTCTTCACAACCTTTCGTGCGTCTCCTATGCTAATGTACAGCTTTGGCGATGCAACTCAACTGGTGCTGGCACTGGGCAGCTTGGCCAAGCACGTCCGACCGCTTGACTGACATTGAACTGACAGTTACTCCGTACTTACTCACAGGGCGGACGAACCATGGCCGGGTGCAACCTTGAAGCGGCACTGAGCAGGCAGGACTGCCCCGTGTCTGTTTGGCCTTTTGGCCTTTTGCGAAATTTGCAGCGCCTGTTATTCTTTGTTGGGCGCTTCAGCACGTTGGAATCATCGGATTGTCACTTGTGAGTCGTGTGGCATTGGCTTCAAGCTTGGCGTGGCGCGGCGTGCCTGAGCGCTTCAAGACACCCCTTCTAAAGTCTGCTCGGGTACCTGGGGGCCCTGGGGCTAACCCCCTGTGGGTTTGCGGTCGCCGGTGTGGGTGAATTTCCCATCTGTGTTTTTCCTTACGCGAACCGCCGCTCTTTGCCTGGCGGCTGCACGAGGCCGGATCAAGAAGTCTGCTCCCGTTGTCTCAATCTCGCTACATGTTATCGAGTTGCACTTTGTTGGCCGACCCAGTGCCTCCTTTCTGGGCGGGTTATCCAGGTTCGTTGCGGCGCGCGCGGAGCGAAATGAGGCCGTAATTAGGTATAAATGCTTCTACGTATCCGCTGAGTGCTCGTATTGTCTATCGATAGATTCGATATGCGTAGGTATGTACTAAATAAGGTAGTGTCCTACTATCTGCTTGTCCAATCACCCGCCTGGCGCGAGATCAGAATGGACCACGAGATCTGGATAAGTGCGAGTGTGCGCGCATCCCTATATCTTCGTACATAGCAGCAATACGAATTCATCATTTGCTCCGTCAGTTGCGCAGTGCTTTGACTCCGGACTCCCAGATGATCAAATGGCTAACTACCTAGTAACGGTGCTCGATTGTCTGTCCGTCGTTCCTTCGACCCGCGATGCTTTCAAGCCGGTACCTGCTAGCGCTGGCTCGCATGATGACCGAGTCATTAACGCTTGCTGTTTGACCCTAAATAGGGCTTGGCCTTCGCCACCAGCCTTTCGTGATGATATGTAGGTACGTCGTTTACCTACTCTCATTCACACTGCAAAGCGCTACTGTACCGCGGAGCGGGCCACCTCATGTACTTGAAATGTGAGGCAGATTGTCCCCTATTTTGTCCCGAAACAATGAGGGGACTTTGTTGTCGTCGTTGCTGTGTGTGCTACGTAGCTGCATTGTGCAATATGCTGACTACCTCTAGTGACAAAGGGACAGACGGGCATTTGTCGGGTATACGCTTGGGTCTAGACTGTGCTGTACTCCGTGCGGAACAGATGCCGCGGCCAGATACCTACCCTGGACCTGGATTGAAGATTTTGTGCTCAGCAGAGTTGCGCGACGAGAGACCGGCACGATGTTTTTGTTCCTCAATTCTCTTTCTCGCTATATTTAACATCCCAAGGTGTTTCAGGAGGCTAACAATGGAAACCAGGCTTCTCACTTTGGCTGGTCTACCGAGTATGCACGCTCAAATCGGCCAGTTAATGATGGGTAACGATGCAGAAGCGGCAGCAGGCACTCTGTACGGAGACTACGGACTCACGGAGTAGCTGAATGGTAAATTTAAGGTGATCTGAAAACGTATGTATCGAAAGTTGAAACAAGAATCAGGATACATACTGTAAATAACATGGGGCGATGACCCCACGCGGGATATGTAGGTATGTACATATATCATTACAATCGAGTACTATCATCGACTTCGACACCACCGGAACTCGAGGCAGAGAGAAATCGCGGGCACACGTTGGGTCATATATGTACTCAAATTTCATGCACACATTCCCATCCACGTTCAACGTCATGACTCATGAGTCATTCTCTTTCATGGTCGCTGGTTTGCGTGCTGCAAAAACCGGATGGATGGTGGTGCCAGTGATCAAGTCGAGGGGTCTCGAGTTATTTCACCAATACCTACTCCGTACAGGCTACTATGTACATATGTATGTATACATACCTTCCTTTATGATGCAAGTCATGTGTACGGAGTACATAACCTGTGCAGGTATGTATGTAGGTATTGCTGCGAGGGCGCCAACTTCCAAGAGTGCCGCCACAATCGTCGATCGATGCAGATTCCAGCCCGCCCCGATCAACAGCCCGAGTACGTCAGCCCAAGATGGCAGCCAAAAAGACGGGAGAGCCAAAGACGGGAAGAGGCAAAGACGAGACGGTTTTTAGCCAAAAACGCTTCAAGGGCCACATGAGGCTGATTGGAGCGGGCATGAAGCAAGCCGAGGCGCATTTCCACTGCATCAGGATTCGGAAGGTTGCCGCACACAAGCCACTTGGCCAGCTCTCAGTTGTTTCCACCGGCAAATGGAAGGCCGCCTTCGCTGTGGCTGCCCGCCCCACTCTTTCGCCTGCTTCGTCTGCTTCGTGAACCGTCTGCTTCGTCTTCTTCGTCTGTCTCAAGCTTGCTCGAAGATGGTGGCTTGCAACTTCTTGGAACTCTGCCTTGTTTTTGTTTTGTTTTGCTTTTCCCACGTCTGCCTCTTGTCCGCGAGTGTCCGGCAATCCAATCGGATCCCTTGGTCAATCGCCCCAGTGGAGCAGACCCCGTTCCGGTGCGTGCTAGAGACGGGTCACGGCACAGAAGCCCCAGAAGCCTCAGAGGCTGAGAAGGCCCAGGGCACTTGCGGCGCCAGGGAACAGCGTGTAAAATCCGCAAGGACCGCAAGAGAACCACCGACGGCCGGATGGCTCTACCTAATAACAGGCTAACAGGTTGCACCAGATTTGCGACCCAGCCACGCCTGCGCCCCAATACAGGTAGGTACATACATACATAGTGTATGTATGTACCTCCGTACATCCAGAGACCGCATCCAGGGACCAGCAGTCCAGCACCCAGCAGTTCCAACTTCCCAGCGGTCATCACTGATCAGCAGGCCCCCCAGGCCCCAGCAATCCCGCGCCGAGGCGTCAACATCAGAGAAGTCTCGCTCGTCTTTGCCCTTCATGCTTTCTCTCTTGCCAGTGCATCACCCATTCCGACGTCCACGTTTGTCATTTTCCCGCAACTTCAAACAGCGTCGAATCGCTTCCAGCACATAGTTTCAGCTCGATCAACTTGGGACGTGCTCTAGTATATGCCGCAAGGTTCTTATTATCATCCATCTTCCCCATAATCCACCCGAAATTGGGCTTGCGACAGCTAGAGAGAAAAAAAAAAACCAAACCAGCTCTCGCCACGTTTTCAGCCACACTTTGTCAACGAGCAACCGCCTCAACATGATACCGTGAGGTTGATCATCTCGAATCGCGACTCAGAGCACGACTTTGGTAAATGGGACAGGCCGCCATTAGGCCATTGCTGATCTGCTGCTGCTGTCTATGGCATCGAGAACGGCAGGTCTCGCAATAGACATCACCCGGCCTCATCAACTGAACCTGAACAACACACTCGACTCCATCCCAGCTGACGAAATCGCGAAAGTGACCGATAAACGACCACGCGAAGCCGATTCCATATCTCCATGCCCGCAGAGCATTGATCCGGTCAATTCCATATCTTCGCCTTCCAAAATTGCCCGACTATCTCCTGACACTTTCGCACGAATCCTGACGTCTTCCACTGGCGCGACCGCACCGGAAGACAAGCGTCGTCAGGTTCAAGACCAGGCGGCGTCAACCTCGCCTTCTACAACATCCGAACTGTCTCACACAGCTCCCAAATACGTATTATCAGGCTCAGACCCAGCCATGAGCCGTCCCTCCGACGTGGCGCAAGTAGCGCCGACCGCGAGCATGGAGCCTGCCGCCAAAGCAGCTTCCGCTCTCTCAATGGCCGCGGGCGACCTTGCGCGTTCCGCAGACCATGAAGATGGTAGCCGCCCAACAGACCAGAGTGCGATCACTACCGAAAGTCCGACCGCCATGGACCTGGACCAGGTAAAAGATGAGCCAATGGGGCAAAATCGAGAAACTCTGTCACCAAGTGAGAAACATCACGGGCATGGCTCAATGTCCTATCCGGGGCCTCTTCAGGCTGCTTCTCAACTGTCCGAGTCAAACCGTGGCATGAGTTTTCCTCTTCCAGGGACGGATCACAGTTCCCCTCCGGTATCGGGAGGAAAGAAGCATAAATGCCCTTACTGCAACACCGAGTTCACGAGACATCACAACCTCAAGAGCCATCTTTTGACTCACAGTCAGGAGAAGCCATATGTTTGCACAGACTGTCAGATGCGATTTCGCCGCTTGCACGACCTAAAGAGACACGGCAAACTTCATACCGGCGAGAAGCCGCACATCTGTCCGAGATGCGATCGAAAGTTTGCCAGAGGGGATGCCTTGGCTCGGCACAGCAAAGGGTCGGGAGGATGTGCGGGCCGACTCACTAGTATAGGCAGCTTCGGTGAAGGAGACGACATGGACGGCACCATGGGAGACGCGGATGACACAAATATGTCGGGGGTAACTTACGACAATCCCGAGGACGAAGACTTGCGACACCAGAGCCTCCCGAGCATAGGCTTGCAGCAGCATCCTTCTGGTGACATGTATGCCGCGCACTCGCGCACTTACCCCCCCGCAGGCGGCCAGCGACCGTCTGCCAGCGGACTGTACCCTCCGAATTCTGGTCAGGGCCAGCTCGGAACGGGCTCAACAGGCGGTCCTGACAGCATGAATAGCAGTCACACAGCCAACACAAGCATTTCCTCTGTTCCCGGGAGTAACGCGGCGGCTGCTGCTGGCATGTTCTCCCACAGCGCTATGACACAGAGCCCCAAGTCCCTCAGTCCAAGCCTATCCGGTCACCAGATTACAAACGCAGCCAAGCAGAAATCACCTGGCACCACACAGGCATTTCTGCAGCAGCAGCAGCAGCAGCAGCAGCAGCAACAACAGATGAGCGGACGGACCTCGGACCTTTCGTCTCCTCACGGCGGACAAGCGCGGCCGAAACTTCCAGGCCTATCGCATCCGAATTTTGCGGCGTCAAAATCAGGCGCATACTCTCATGGTGGTCCAGTTCCAGCACCAGGGCACCCCCAGCCTGTAGTGGACAGCGGCAATATGTTTGCCCAGAGCGACCCAAGCGTATGGGAGTACATACGGTTACTGGAGGACAAGATCAAGGGCCTGTCCGACAGGGTGGGGTCCCTCGACCATGAAGTAGCTGGGCTGAAGAAGGAGCTTGAGGCTCGGGATGGGGCTCATGCGGCGTGATATGGGCGGTGTGCTGTGCATTATTATATATATATGCATCGAGGTTGAGGCGAAGAGTATTCTACATTTTATGTATGCATCAAGGATAAAATACTTGGGAGTGCGGCTATAGTGTTATACTTGGGACATTTTGTTGGATTTTGGGTTCATGCTACATACATAGTTGCGTTGTTTGCAGTGATGGGCACGGCTGTGGCTATATAGCGCGCTTGTATTACCATTTCATTTCAAAGGTGTGCCTTGAGTCCTTGACTCTAAGTTTCAGTAAGGCCGTGTCTGTGTATGTATCTGGCACTCGATAGAGAGGCCGAGGAGATTGGATGCACGCCATGTCCGCCAAAATTGGGTGACGATGATGCTGAGTGGAATGATTTATGTAGGTAGTTGCCCTTCTTACTTTCCAGCATGCGCGTGCGATGTTATGGCGATTTGAGCGCAAGGATGCTGTGCAACGGAGGCTTGCGTTTTGGATTACCGAATCTGCCACTTATAGATGTAACTTGTAAGTATGTACCTACTAACTAACGCCACTGGCTTCGTCCTACCTAAAAATGTAGGCAATAGGTACATGGTTATCACAGACTCGGCCACATTTACTCGTTAGTTCTCATGAGGGTATCTGCCAGCCACAGCTGCAAATCTACCTACTCCGTACGTACCTATGTACATACAGGCATTTGTGCATACCTGATACTATATTATGTTGGATTACAGTATCTACCCATGTGCCCCTGTTGAGCCCCAGAACGGTACGTTGGCGGATCAGACATTCACGTGCTTTCCGTTGTCCCGAGGAAAATGTACGTCATTCGCATGCCTAGCAACGACGTTGCTCTTCCCCCACCTCTCTCACCTTACCGACGTACATGTACATAGCTTACACCTGCTTACCCCTACCCCTTTCTTCTCCGACAATTCGATACACTGATAAATAAGAAGAAGGGAGAGCAATCAATAGACTTCATTGCATTGATACTTTCTCTCTATCTTTACTGCAATCCGGTCTTCTTTTGAAGCTCTTGCCCGTCTTGCGCCCCCGTTGAGGCGCCATTGTTGCGCGGTACCTAGTCACCGTTCCTTGTGAACGCGGCTCTCTCTTTTCCTCGGCGTGGCCTCATTGAGCTCCGGAATAGGCGGCAGTACCAGCAAATCTCTCGAATAAAGTAGCACACGCGAATCGACACCGGACGAGATGGCAGCCGTTCAAGTCGCGCGGCCTGTCCCTCCGCACCATCGTAAGTTAGCTTCTGGAGCGATTGCTCGGTCATAGCCTCGTGCGGATGGGCCCTTATTTACAATTCTTCACTCGCTAGATGACGGTGCGAAACGAGAGCACAAGAGTGAGAGAGCGCATTCTGTACGTACGAAGCGCGTTCCTTGCACTACTTGTGACGGAGGCGACGCACACTACGTTTTGCCACCCTCCAATACGTCATCTTAGCTTGCCAAGGTCTTTTGTCTACCGCTAATTATTGAGTGTTCGCATATGTAGCCAGAACGAGGTGAAAAGACAGGCCATAATGACTATGGGCTGGCAGAAACACACGAGCCACTGGACTTGAACGGTAGCACTGCCCAGGATGGCAAACACGACAGTGACGAGACCATCACGAATGGCGACTACAGTCCGTATCCAGAACTCGACTGTGGTAAAGAACGGGCAGCCCACGAAATGGAAGCATGGACTGCTGGCGGCGTACGATTTGCACCGCTTCGAGTACCATTTAAGCGCCGCATGCAGACCGCAGCCGTCCTCTTCCACTGCATGTCCATCATTCTGATTTCGTCATGCTTCTGGTTCAGCTTAGCAAACCCGATTACCTGGCCCATCCTGGTGCCGTATCTAGTGCACTTGTCTTTGTCCAACGCTTCGATAGACGGAAAACTATCATATCGATCCGAGTGGCTGCGTTCCCTGCCTCTCTGGAGACTATTCGCGGGCTACTTCCCAGCCAAGCTTCACAAGACATTTGACCTGCCACCGAACAGGAAGTACATTTTTGGCTACCATCCTCACGGCATCATCTCGCATGGCGCGTGGTGCGCCTTTGCCACCAATGCTCTAGGGTTTGCGGAAAAATTCCCCGGCATCACAAATAGCTTGCTCACGCTCGATTCCAATTTTCGAGTGCCCTTTTATCGGGACTGGATACTCGCTATGGGCATACGCTCTGTCTCCCGAGAATCAATCCGAAATATCCTCTCCAAGGGTGGCCCCGATAGCAATGGCCAGGGCCGGGCCGTCACCATTGTCATCGGTGGTGCCCGAGAGTCTCTCGAAGCCCAGCCCGGCACTCTTCGCCTCATCCTCCAGGGACGCAAGGGCTTCATCAAGGTGGCTCTGCGCGCGGGTGCTGATCTCGTTCCCGTGATAGGTTTCGGCGAGAATGACCTATACGACCAGCTCAGCCCGAAGACGCACCCTCTGGTTCACAAGATCCAGATGGTTATTCTCAAGGTCTTCAAATTCACGATTCCTGCACTACATGGACGAGGCCTGCTCAACTACGATGTGGGATTGCTGCCGTATCGCCGTGCTGTGAATATTGTGGTGGGGAGACCGATTCAGATTGATGAGACGTATGGAGAGCAGCCGCCGCAAGAGGTTATTGATAGATATCACGAGTTGTATGTGCAGGAGGTGGAGAGACTGTATGTGGCATACAAGGAGCAGTTTTCAAATGGAAAGAAGATTCCTGAGCTGCAGATCTTGTCTTGAGTTCTTGTCGGGTTTAGTTTTGTTGTTCTAAAAGATTTGCTTTTGCTCTCGCGGGGGGAAAATGGGTTTTTCTAATAATAGAAGGAGGATAAAAGATGAATAGGTGGGAGAGGTGAAAGAGAGAAAAAAGAGGACTGAAAAAGAGAAAGGAGGAAAAGAGAAACAGATGCCTTGTAGGCAGAAAAGTTAACTTTTATAGTGACTCATGGCCCTTGAAACTAGACATTTTGTTCGAGTATAAACCAAGAGTAACTGCACATCTCTTAGAAAATTGAGAAGCCCTCTCTGAAAGAAAAACGAAGCTCATCGCAGCATAAATAAGGACCGAGCCTGATAAATCCTGTACATGGAGAACATTTGCCATTTGATGCCGCATCAAAGCACATGAATGCACGTGATTTCGCGTCGGGGCCCAGATGCGCCAAGACGCCAAACCCGTCAACGTCGCGCTCGGTCCGTGCTCGTCAATCGATGACAGCTTCGATCTACGTAAAGTAGTGGCAACGCATGTGAATACCGCCGCCGCCGCCGCCCCTCCCGTGCCGAAACTACCCATCTAGGTGGCAGCTATAATAGGCAACCGTTCAGCAAGCACGATGCCGCGAACATCCAGCAGAAGCAAACCAGTGGTTAACTACAACGAAGGGCCTGCGCAAAACAGCATCGCGAAGCCGTCCCCTCGCAAACCTGGCGCAACGGCCAAGGTCGTCGTCCCTACAACGCTCGAAGTTACGGAAAATAAGGTCACTAGAAAGCGCAAGGCGCAGGCCGCAGAGGAGAATACAGCGAGCGAGGACGCTGAGGATACACTCCGAGCCAAGAAACCTAAAGCTAGACCGAGTGCGAAGAAGCTCGATGAGGAGACGATGCCGCTCGCAGAACGGACGGCTGTGTCTTTGCTAAAGAAGAGGATGTACATTGGTGCCCATGTCAGTGCTGCAAAAGGTTCGTTCTTCTTACAAAAGGGCTTTAATACACGGACACACACACACAAACACGCGCGCATGCCCGTATATATATATTATATATATATATACAGGAATGGTACTGACGCCCTTACTTAGGCGTCCACAATGCCATCACAAACGCCAAAGAGATAGGCGCCAACTCCTTCGCCCTCTTCCTCAAATCCCAGCGCAAATGGGCCAACCCTCCCATCTCCGACGAAGCGCAACTCCAATTCATCAGCAACTGTAAAACCCACGGCTACAGCGCCTCCGAGCACGCCCTTCCCCACGGCTCGTACCTCGTCAATCTCGCCCAGGCTGACGAATCAAAAGCGGCACAAGCCTATACTAGTTTTGTAGACGACCTCCAGCGGTGTGAAGCGCTCGGAATCCGGCTCTATAACTTCCATCCTGGCTCAACGGGCGGCGAGCCCAGAGCAGCGGCCATTAGGCGGATCGCTGCCCAGCTCAACAAGGCCCATGAGGCGACGTCGCCGTCTTCGGTGGTGACCGTGCTGGAGAACATGGCTGGGGCGGGCAACGTCATTGGCTCGAGCTGGGAGGATCTGAGGGACATTATTGCGCTGGTGGAGGATAAGAAGCGCGTGGGGGTGTGTATTGATACGTGCCATGCGTTTGCGGCGGGCCATGACTTGCGTACCCCGGAGGCGTTCCAGGAGACTATGAGGGCGTTTGATGAGATTGTTGGGATGGGTTACCTTAAAGCTTTTCACTGTGAGTTGCCCTGCGCCTCCCTTTCTTGTCTTGCTTCGCGTACTTTTTGCCATGTGTCATCACTAGACTGCTCTTGTTCAAGGGCGTGCATGTACACAACGAACAAACACCTTGTTTACTCTGTCGAGTCTGTCCATGTTTTCCACACAAGGCAAAAAAAAGAGAAGGAAGATGAAAGAAGGACTAGAAAAAGAAGAGGAAAAACAATTAAAAGATCATCTCAAGACAGCTAAAACCCTTTAGTAAATGACAGCAAAGCCCCCTTCAACTCTAACCGCGACCTACACGCCAACATTGGAACCGGCTTCCTCGGTCTCCGCGCCTTCCATAGCATCGTGAACCACGATCCCTTTCGCGACATGCCCATGGTTCTCGAAACCCCGATCGACACCAAGGCACCAGATGGAAAATCTGTCGAAGACAAGCAGATCTGGGCCGATGAGATCAAGCTGCTCGAGAGCCTCATCGGCATGGACGCCGGGAGCGAGGATTTTGCTAATCTATCTGCGCAGCTGCAGCTACGGGGCGAGGCGGAGCGGAGTAGACTCCAGGAGCAGGTGGATAAGAAGACGGCCAAGGAGGCTAAAAAAACGACCAAGGGGACGAGGGGGGTGAAAAAGAAGGATTAGAGAATGGGTGTTCTGGTATGTGGGTTCATTGTCAGACGTGTAGACGTATGCACACCTAAGGGAGAGAAGGAGGCCTAATTCCGAAACACGCCTTAAGGCGTAGTAGATTTGTTTCTGCACGATGCTGCCTGCGACATCTGTACGAGTCCAAATCTTGCCAGCGCAACGAAACAGATTTGCCCCGTGCTCAAGACAGAAGGCAAAGAAGCCTCTCGCTCATGGAATATATTCGGGCAGGGCAGGCCATTGAAGATGTCAAGTCATCTTGAGTGAACGAAACAGTACCGCGTACTGCGATCCTTTCCGTTGAAGATATGTGATCGGTGGGACACATGTTGAAAAAAGTGCAAAATATGAAGTAAAATTAACGAAACTAGAAATATGAAACCAGCTCTCTGCATATTCGTCTTTGCCATGGCTATATCGCGAGCTAAGACAAAGAGCATCTCCAAGTAGCGTCAAAACCCTTCGTACGTCGAACATGACAATAACGCAAGACAAAGCACAGTCTTTGTTTCTTAGAAACAACAAACTGCCGGAAGCCCTTCCAGAAGGCGAATGGATAAACATATAAAGATGAACATAAAACCTGACAGATAGAAATAGGTATATCCATACACCATCACCCGAATAAAGTAAACCCCCAAAACATGAAATGCCATCCTAGTACAAACAATGTAATTGTACCCCCGAGACTTATTTTCGTGCCTTAGCATACCCCTCCACCTTGCCCATCAAAGACCTCAATCCCACCCCACGGTCACAATTTGCCGCAAGCCACACCTCCATCCTCTCCCTCATACTCCTCATAGATTTCAAAACAGGCATCTTCTGCCCCGCCTCCCCCTCCAAAAACGACCCCGGATTCAGCAACAGGTCAAAACACTCAGACCACAGATCCGCCTGCCAGTATCTCTTCAAGCTCTCCTTGATCTTGTATCGGCGTCCTGCGCGACCAATACCACCCTGGTCACACCGCGCCGTCTCAAGGTATCTCCCAAACAGCAGACAGTGAACCACACCAGCCAGGCCATGATAGTCAATCTGCCATGTCCAGGGCCGACCTTCCCGCATTTCGGCGCAGTCCTGGGCCGAAGTCTTCCAGTCTGCAATGAATTCCACATCCGGCTCAAAGGCCTTCATGTCGATGCCGCGACCAAAGTCAATGAGGAAAACGCCCCTCGATGCCCATCCGCCGCTACCGTCTGCTGACCAAGAGGCAGTGAGCGGCTGAGCCGAGGACGTGGTGTCCAGACGAAGCACGCAGTTATCAGGCTTCAGATCGCCATGAAGGATGTTCTTGGTGTGAAGAGCTTCCACAGTCCGCATCATCTCAATCGTGAAGAACATGGCCAGCTGCTCGTCCATCACACCGGAGGGCTCGGCGCGAAAGAAATTCACCACATCCAAGAGTGTGCCGTGAGGGTGATACGGCAAAAACAGGAACGCCTCGTTCTGATACAGGTGTAACTCATGCGCGTAGGATAGCGACGCTACTGCACGATGTTGTGGGCCTAGCCGACTATGTGCGAGCCTCATGATGTAGAATTCCCAGGGCGTGGGAGGTGCTTCCATTTTGAGGGCCTCGAGTTCGCTTCGCCGGTGGCCAACGTCAAACATGCCTCTGCCCATGGAGACGGCACCGTCTGCCTCGTCAGTCTCTTCTTCTTCATGAGGTTGCGTATTTTCGACGAGGTAAACAGGTGCAAATGCCCCTGCTCCCAGCTCCCGTTTCATTTTGTATGTCCGAGTTGTGTGAGGAAAGCCAATGGTCACAGCAGCTGGATGAAGTGTTGTCTTATCTCCACCACCCTTGCTAAACTTGCTCATGGCTTTTGCAAATCTGCGAATCTCGCCGCCCTGCTCGTACGCTTGCCCCCTACAATCATAAAAACCGGTGTATGATTCCAGAGACGGCTGTATATTTTGGAGAATCTCACGGCGGACCGCCTCATCGACTGGATTGCACTGCTTGTCTTTGATGATAGGACCTCTTGGCTTGACGGGTGTCTGCTTGGCGTGTATCTTCTTCTGTATCGGAACTGGAGGCGGAGAGCGGGAAAGCAATGCTACGGGGACCTGTGGCATTGGGCACTCATCTTCCAAAGAGACCTCTCTCAGAGGACTGCTCAACACCTCGTCATAGTCATCGAAGTCGTTTTCCATCAGTAGTGTCGATGTAGTCCGTCTACACGGTGTCTTGAAGGTGTCGCGCCGCTCGAGATCGACATCTACCGAGCATTCTGTTCGTTCTGTGATGGGTGTCATGAACGGAAGTCGATTATTAGCCGCCTCGACCGGATCCCTATACGGACGTGTCGGAGGGTCATAATCCTCTGGAGGAATAGGGACAAAGCTGATCCTGGTTCTGGGAAAAGAGTTTTCATCGTCTGATTGACTTGCGTATCCTTCCTCATTCGTGATTGCGGCTTCATGACCTGGTTCGTCAAATTGGCCATCCTCCTCTTGAAGACCGGAAGCATCAGGTTGTAAATGGTCTGCTATACCATAGACGGGCTTCGCATCTTCCATAAGAGCATCTGGAACGTGTTTCTGGATCGAAAAGTCCGACCACTCACTCACACTCTTGGTATCCGCAGCTTCGTCTGCACCATTTTCGCTGACAGTATCCAGGTGCCTTGTGGTACCGTTACTCTCGGCATCAGTAACGTATTCCTCATCGGTTTCAGAGTCAGCTTCATCCCCACCACTCTCCTCACCACTGTTGGCTCTCAGCGGCGCGTTGAAAATCTCGTATATGTCGTCTGTGGCTGCTCTCGTATGTATGGTCATGGTGGGTTCCGAGGATTGCTTTTTGCGAAACTTCGGCCCCGACGGTGAGTCCAATTTTGCTTTGACTAGATGGTGTTCTTTGGGTTAACAATCAGGATCGACAGAACATACAGGACGATATAGGAGAGCCTTACTGATCTGAGTCTCGTTGAATTCCATGGTCTTCTTCTTTTTAGTTGGTCGTGGCTGAGCTTGTTGCCTAATGTCACCATTTTCGTCCACAAGCACTTCATCTCGATGAATGCTTAGCATAGTATCCACACGACGGCTTATTTTCTTCATCTCTCTGTATCCACCAAGTTGCTCAGCAATCACGCTTTCATCTACGTTCTCATCATCCCAGGTCTGATCTAACCAGCCTCGGCGTGCAGCAATGACCTCTTCGAAACTCAGTTCCGATCCTGGCTCATCCGGAGTTGGGTATATGGCTTCAAGGTCCACGAAAATGTATTCCTTCTTGCCTGTTTGTGGATGTACAGTCACTTGGCTCTTGGATGGCACAACCACGAAGTTGTTTATTTGAGACAGTCTCTGAGTTTACAAGTACATGCCAGTAGCGTGGTTGATTAGTCCTATTATCATCAACATATGTATGGACAAAAGGAAGGAAAGGGCTGATGGTCTGAGAACTTACCGCATCTTTGAACACTGCCAACTTGGGAGCAGCAGATTTTTTCCCTCCCGCTTTGAGTGTCTCTCCAGCCCATGGCCTGGGTTCCATGAAATTCTCCTTCTTGCGATCAGACAGTGAGCCGATCGTGTCCCATCCTTTCGAACCCTCGCCCCTGGATGCGAGAGGAGAAGGCTTCGCGTCGACATCGGAAAAAATTGCGATCTTGGACTTCGCCGCTTTTGAAGTCGCACTACCGATACTGCTCGTCGATCGTGCCGCTTGAGGATCAGTCGAGCGTATTGAGCCGAAGGGATTTGTCTTTGCTGCCAGAGCTGGGCGAACTGTGGGAAGGGCTGGGGACGCTGGCTCAATTACATGCGCCGGTTGGTGAGCGAGCCGTTCCTCAAACTCTTTGAACTTCCGCATCAGCCTCTGCACAGGACGGCTTTCCCGCTGTATTCCAAGCTTGTAAACCTCTTCCGCTTGAGCCCATCGTCCAGCACCTTCTAGCCAGGCTGCATATTCTTCGTAGAACAGCGCCAGCCCCTCTCCGATGCCATGGCGCGACAGAAACATATACGTTTCTCTCGGAGAATCTGAGAACAAGTGGATGTAGTGCATCCAGATCCTCAAGTATCGGGGATCATTCTTGTATTGTGCAGTAGTGATGAAGGCCTTTGTGGCGCGTTCAAGCAACAGGTGTAGCTGTGACTGCGGGGTTGCCTGTGCCGATGGATAGGCGTCGAGTGTCCATCCGATGTATCGATCGAAGACTTCTAGAGGGTCGTCCGACTCGGAGATGTTCAGAATCTCCGCCTCGAACTCGGCTCGAATGCAGTCGTGAACGTTCTTTGTGTCGGAAGGAGTTGGTGTCGCGAGTTGATGTAAAGGAGACAGAGAATATAACTCTGACAATTTCTTCGCTGATCGTCCGCCAGGTAGCGACTGAATGTTTTCCTTTTGAGCCTCAATCACATCAAAGTCAATAAACTCCTTGGGGGCTGCCATTTTGAGTTGATCTGCTGACAATTGCAAGTCCTTGGTCGTCCTGTGATGAGTAGCTGCTACAATGGGCTCGCTCGTCTCGTCGCGGTCCCGATTATTTATTAGAGTGCCCGTGTATTACCTGTGTGTTGACGTTTGACACGACTGTGTTTGTGGCTGTGGTCGTTGCCGTGGAAACAGCCACATCGAGGCTGAAATTACGTAGGTGCAGCAGAAGTTCAACGGTGATATTACCAAATTTATTAGCGTCTGAGAACGCCCCCGGGCCCCATGTCAATGACTGACTACATTTTTTTAACTCGTCTATCTCGGTTTACACAACATTTTCATATGATATAAACTAATTTTTTTTCATTCATTCCTCGTTATAGTCCTTTTGGCATAATGCCCGCAACTCGACTTGGGTTTCGCAATGTAAAAGGCTTAGAGGTTGACAGCCTTGCGGAAGTTGGCGCCAGCGTAGATGGCCTTGTCGCCAAGTTCCTCCTCAATGCGCAAAATCTGGTTAAGCTTGGCCAGTCTCTCAGAGCGGCAGGGAGCACCGGTCTTGATCTCGCCGGCTCGGATACCAACGGAAATGTCAGCGATGGTGACATCTTCAGTCTCTCCAGATCGGTGAGAAACCATGACACCCCAGCCATCAGCGTAAGAGTCCTTGGCGGCCTGGATAGACTCGGTCAAAGTACCAATCTGGTTGACCTTGAGAAGCAAGGCGTTGCAAGCCTTGAGCTCAATGGCCTTCTTGATGCGGAGAGGGTTGGTGACGGTCAGATCATCACCCACGATCTGGATGTTCTCGCTCTTGTAGAAGTAGCTCCAAGCCTCCCAGTCGTCCTCAGCGAAGGGGTCCTCAATGCTGACAATAGGGTACTTCTTGCAAAGTCCAGAGTACAAAGCAGCAAGCTCCTCGTACGTAAGCCACTTGGTGGGGTCGCTCTCAGGGTTCTTGAAGTCGAGGTCGTACTTCTTGGCATCAGTTTTGTAGAATTCGCTGGAAGCCACATCCATGGCAATGTTCATCTTGCCAGTGTATCCAGCCTGCTCAATAGCATCGGTGATGAGCTCGAGGGCCTCATCGGCAGTTTGAATATCAGGAGCAACGCCGCCCTCGTCGCCGACGTTTCCAGCTGACTGGCCGTACTTCTTCTTGGCGAGGGACTTGAGCTTCTGGTAGACTTCAGCACCTTGGCGCATAGCCTCGGAGAAGGTGGGAGCGTCTCTGTCAATGCCCATGTCAGCCTGGGTCGAGCAAAATCAGCTGGCACTTAGAGCTTGAACTTACGAGGGAACAATCATGAACTCCTGGAAAGCGAGACGACCGCCAGCGTGAGATCTATAATACGTTAAAATCGGCTATTGTCTTGAAAGAGAGTCGAAGAGAGAAAGGTCCAAGCCAACTTACCCGCCGTTCAGGACGTTCATGAAGGGAACAGGGAGCACGTAGGGCTTCTTCGTGCCAGCCAGGTCGGAGATATGGGCGTACAGAGGAACGCCCTAGTCGACATTAGTTTCCATATTCGCGGCAGCAAAGGTGACTTAACTTTACCTTCTCGGCAGCGCCAGCCTTGGCAACGGCCAGACTGACACCAAGAATGGCGTTAGCGCCGAGCTTGGTCTTGTTCTCAGTACCATCAAGACTGTTCAAGAAAGAATCGATCTTGGTCTGGTCCTTCACATCGATGTTTTCCTTGATCAAAGCCGGGCCGATGGTGGTGTTGACATGCTCAACAGCCTTGCTGACACCCTTGCCGCCCCACTTGGTCTTGTCACCGTCGCGAAGTTCACAAGCTTCGTGTTGACCTGCTTCTCGGTTACAAACTGCGTCGGCTCAGAAGTGCGGAGTGAAATCGGAACGAACCGGTAGAAGCTCCAGAAGGGACGATGGCTCGGTGCAAGCCAGTTCCAGTGACAACGTCGACCTCCACGGTCGGGTTACCGCGGGAGTCATAGACTGAACGAGCGTGGACCTTGGTAATTGCCATCTTCAATACTATTGAGCCGAGATTGGGTCTGAGGTTGGGCGCTAGTTGGTCAGTCGAGAACTTGAAAATATGCTTCTTTTCCTTGAGGGTGGGGGCGGGGCAGTGATTTCAGAGAACTGGCAGCGACGAGCACACAAACGTTTCTGATGTCATGTACTGGTGCTGAGACTAGATTCAATCGCGATCGTTTGCTTGTGAATAAGGACCGTACAGCAGAAACTTTGTCGGTCGGGTTGCCCGCCGTGATAATGCCTCAACAGCGAAGCTCGACGGCTCCTTCCCAGCACAAACAGCTGAATGCGATGATCGTGCGGCGCATGCTCATGACATGGGTGACAACGGTGGTAGGGAGCTGGAATGGCAAGCAAGAAAATCGAGATACGTACCAACGAATTGATTTGATATGATTATGTGAAGACTCAGTCTGGTGCGAGAGAATATGGAGGGAGACTTTCGAGGGGATGATTGTTGAGGTGAGGAGCTCGTTTTGAGGACCCTGTTTGTTGTGGCGGGCACCACGAAGGTTGCTACGCAATTGGACCAAGGGAGAGGTGGGGCAGCCGCGGAAGTGTGCAGAAGGAGGGGCAGAAAAGATGTTTCTACCGGCCAAACTTGTTAACGGTCTACATCCACTTCTACTCCGTAAAGAGCAGGTGCCAGGGAGAATCGCAGGGAGCCATCCAGGTATCTACTCCGTACTCCGTGCCTAGGTACCTATCTCGCCAGTTGGCATCCTACCTAAAATCCGTCTCCGCAAAAGCGCCGGCCATGGGCCATGGCCCATGGCCCATGGCACACGCCCCAACGGCCTTCGATGATATGTATGTAGGTCATTGACTCATGCATCAGGAGACCGACAGTCGGCGACAGACATAAGGTACGGAGTACGGAGTTACACGTTGACGGACGACATCTTGTACATACATAGGTAGTGTTTGAAACAACCTGGATGCCTACCTTAGCTGGCTTTCTCCACAAATCTGGTTATAAGAATACGATCTCATGACAATGACGACTCCGACGACTCGACGAGTGTTATGCCTGGTAGGACGGCAAATATATCTGCATGTACGGAGTAATCCCTCAGTCATGCGACCGCCGTACCTCGACGCTGCAAAGGAGTGCCAAGGGCGGTAACTGTAAAGACGCAAGTTATCCAAGGAGCCACCTGAGACCTCTGTCAGACTTCGATGAAAGAAATCGCTACCCTTAAGCACAGTATTTTTGGCAAATGGCATCGGATTCTCTCACCAACATTCGAGAAGATATTAGTCGTTGCGCGAGAAAAATTAGATTTGAAAGTGAAATTTGTTGAAGCCCGTATGCTACACACGTATGCTGCTACTTTATCCCAGTGTAGCGTGCAAATTCAGGCCTCCCTCCAAAGGTTCACCCATAATGAGGCCCATGACGTAAAGCATCGAGAAGAATTTCATCCCACATACGATGTGCAAATCGCCGCAATCCAAAAAGTAATACAGTCGTGCCAGCCCTAACGCCCTTTCAATACCATTTCACATTATCATGGCCAAATCCTAAAATCGCTCCTTCATGCGCGCAGCCACAGTTCTCAAGTTGCCGTACACCTTGCCCGGAGGCTTACCCAAGATCAAGCTCACAATCGACTCGCGTGCCATGTGAATGTTCTTGAAGCCACCGAGAATGTGAATTTTGGAGTCGGCCAAGACGATTCGCGTCCTGCTTGCGTTCTCGATAGCGAATTTTGTCTTTCCATCCTTACCAGCGATACGACCAATAGCGCGGGCTTGACTGTCGCCATGCATGGTTCTCACGTCCTTGATCTCGAAGGTTTCGATATAAAGATCGTCCAACCGAAGCAGAGCAATGGCATCGTCGACATCGAATCCGAGAGTGAAAGCTTTCACGAAATCCTCGCCTTTTTGCAGAGCTCCGCTCTCGGCTGTGTGCGGTGAAGTCCTCAATTCCACAGTCTTTCGTTTGATGTTCATTCGGCATTGTAATTTCAGGTGTTCAACGAGTGGCGGGTAAATTTGAGTCCATGCCTGCTTCAGTGGTGTCATTCGATGGGGAGGGACGGGAATTTTTCGGGTCTCTACCCGTGTGATGGGGTCCTGATACGACGTTATTTAGCATAGGATCCAAACTGGGCGGATGAAGACTGCGTGCTCACAATATCTCTAGCAGGAGCAAAACGTGGTCGACCCTCCTCGTCGATTGCCATTGAACCATCTTCTTCGTCGGGTGTCGGCAGGTCCGCATTATCTACTACCATGGCCTCGGGGTCTCCAAGGAGAAATTCGTCTCCTTCTGCTTTCAGAGAGTCAGTCAGATGGCTGCAAAAAGCTGGCAGTGATGCGTTGGAAACTCGCTTACCTTGTGTCTGTACTGAAGCCTCTGGCTCTTGAAGCGGGGTCTCCGCAGCCGCTTTTAAGGCTGTTGGCGCAGGCATCGTTGGGTTTGGCGCGCAAAATTTAGGTGTATGGGTACTTTGTTTGTTGAGCTGAGTGTATTGGGCAAGATAGCGCGACCGAACATCCGTTTGTGGTGGTGATGCAGAGTGAATTACTGAGGAGGCTAGAAGTCGGAATGCTGCACTCTCGGAATGTCCATATTATCTGCAAAAGCGGTGCAGAGATCTATCGGGCCAAAAAATATGGTGGGTTTCTGCAGTCCTATCGCGACTTATCTATTGGCTGTTCTGAACTAGCCGCCCAGGGCCTTGTCTTTACCTTTCTTTTACTTCCACCCGCGTCATGGAGGAGTGAGCATGTGCAAGTTTGTAGTCCTTGAAATTTTGGCCAGTTTTTTTATGCCACTCTAGGCCGTTCAGACGTTCTTCCAATATGCGACAAGGATTCATGTCCTGAGAAAGACACCATGCATGAAAGCTATGTCTGAGGTGTTCTTCACAAGGCTGCCTGGAAAGCAGGTTTGGCGACCGCGACAGGCACCGCTATTCGGATCTCGAGTTATCGCATTGCCATCTTTCCAAGCCTGCCACCAATGGCCGTCGCAATGCATTTGCCGACAGCAAGCGAGAGGGGCTCATATGAGGAGTGTCGGAATTCGGGAATTCCATCAACAGAGCTTGCCTCTTTTTCGGAATACGAAGCAGAGGGTTTCCCTTCCGTCCGTCGAGAAACCAAGGCCCTCGCTTGTCCTTGGAGCGCTCGCCAATCATGGCACTGTGGTCAACAACGCTTTCGGACGCGCTATACAGCAACGACAGTACTCAACCGAGCGAAGAAAGAATGAGCCTTCGAATTCACACACTGCAAAACTGCAGCCAGACCGGTCAAGTGATCCTGGTTCAACAAAGGCTGGCAGCGACCAGGACGTTGAATCAATAGCATCATCTGTTTCTAAATATCTACATCTAAACAGCCTGCCGCACAGGCCGACGAAAGACGAGCTGCTATCAGCAGCAAATGGCTTTTGGGAAAGGTTCCGAGTGCGATTCAAATGGATGTCAATCCGAAGCATGCGTCCTTGGAATGCAGACGAATGGGGCGCTTTCGTGTCCTGGTTTATGCTGGGCCATATTGTCTGGGTCCTCGTAGGGACGACAACTTTTTTTTCGATTTTGATTTTCTCTATCAACACCGTGTTTGCTCAAGGCAAGTCCTCTTACCACCTGTCATGGCAACCCATTACTAACAACTGCTGTATAGAAACACTTGCGAAATGGATCGGCGATTATTTGACCCAATCTGCTGGAGTCAATGTCGTTTTCGAATCCGCCATCGTTCCAAACTGGAAAAATGGCGTTATTGCATTTAGAAATGTATTCGTCTCTCGAAGGCCCGGACAACTCGTGTCGACTGTAAGCAAAGGCTCTTCAGAGGCTGCTGCTGTGGCTGCCGCTGCTGGTCGACACACTCAGGCTTCAGGACTCGCAAACGAGGAAGATGATGGGAACTACACACAATTCGACGTGAAAATCGCCAATGTCAATGTGACACTCTCGTTCGTCAATTGGTGGAACGGCAAGGGCTTGCTCAAAGACGTTGAAGTGAGTGGTGTAAGGGGTGTCGTCGATCGGACTTCTGTGCGCTGGCCAGCTGGTCCCATAGATCCTCTTTCCTACAAACATCAGCATCAACCTGGGGACTTTGAGATTGAATCATTCAAACTGGAGGACCTACTGTTGACGATACATCAACCCAACGAATTCCGACCGTTTGCAGTTAGTATTTACTCATGTGAGTTGCCAAGACTGCGAAAGCAATGGCTTTTTTACGACTTCCTCTCGGCAAGCCACATGTCTGGGTCCTTCGACGGCTCTCTATTCACAATTCATCCTCGCCAGATTCATGGCGTTGTGTCCAGCCGTGAGCAAGGGGCCTTATTAGGCGTGAGCGAGCCAAACGCCTGGAAGAAATTCAGCAGACTCCGCATAGACGGCCTCAAAATCGATCACCTAAACCGAGAAGTCGAGGGCCCTTTTGGCTGGATATACGAGGGCAATGTTGACATCGTGGCCGACGTCATGTTTCCCGCTGAAACAGACGATGGACTTAGCAAAGTCATGTCCGATTTCTACGACCAACTAGAAGAAGCCGTCATTATGAATCGAAACCGTTTCCTCCCCAATGTTGGCGAAAGCAGCCCACTCGTGGCACAATCTGCAGGCCACCTCTCAGAAGCTGGCGGCCAAGTCGACATATCCGTCGCCGATCAAACCTCTGGATCTGGCGACGAAGATCGCCGGTATCTCATCATGGACATGCGAATCCACATGAACGATGTGAGAGCTGCAGTGCCTCTTTTCACGAGGGACATATCCTACGTCAACCAGGCGCTGGTGCGACCCATTGTGGCGTACATCAACGCCAAGCAAACCTACATCCCCATATCGTGTCGAATTGTGAAACGACTCAGCGATTTCGACGGCAGCTGGACGGTATTCGACTGCGGCCTTATGAGTGATACATCTGTCGAAACATACGATGCCTTTGCAAAAGACGTTGAGGATCAGCAGACTCGGGTCCGTCGCTTCAAGAAAGTTGGCTTTTGGACTCTTTCTCTGGCTGTGCATGCCTTGTTCATGGGCATGGCGGGCAATGTAGTCTGAGTCGAGAGAGACCTTGGGCCCGATTACAGCCCGGTATGAGAAGAACAGCGATGCATTTTAGTTCAGATTCTATGTAACGTATTCATTTGATTCTTGCTTTTCTCATCTTTAAGAGCCATGTTCTGGCGGCGCGGGACACTATTCGAAGCCAGGCGTTTCATTTGGGATGGAGGCTTTTCCGGCGTTAGTGGTCCATGGGAGGAATGGAGTTTTTTGGTACTTTGTACACTACCTTATTGAGGCGTCGGGTGCGACAACTCATAGCTTTGATGAAAGTCCAGATCCAGTTGTATGAAGCATGATACGGGCTGCACACGTCTTTCAAGTCTCTAGCATGAGTACATTAAAACACGACCATCTTCCCTCTAGTCTATAAAATCAATTGCCAACGTGACGTTTATCCACCGTACCGTCAACGTAAACAAAGCTCATTCGCAAAATCACCATTAAATCATGAAAAAAGTGAAGACAATTCAAAAGCCAGGCAAGTTCTCCTTCCACCTCGCAGCTCAACGCGACAAGGCACGTGAAAGAGCCCAATTTGGAAACAAACGCTAAATACGCCCATGAGACCTCAATGCCTAACCACCCGTCTCTACATGATGGCCCATGCGTGTTATAGTATGGCCTTTGTTCCTCAGTCGCATCCGTTTGAGTGTCGCCCACGTGGTCATAGTGAGTGAACCGGTCAATGCGGCCTGCTCTATCTCGATTCGTGGACATGGCTTTCCTGAATGGCGGACTGCGCTGCTTCGTGCGCTTGGGCAATTCCGAGATTGGGTGTTACTTGAAGCAGGTGACGTTTCGAATGGCATCGAGAAATACTTGGCTTGTCGTGGATGAATGCGGCACAGGCGCGTCGCGAGGACAGATTTTTCCGATACAGCAGCTGCATTGCTTTGACCCGCCGAGAGACCCAATCACATAAAATCATCACTACATCACGTCTGTTAGTATGGAGAACCTGAGGATCAAAGGGGGCAACGAGCCTAGGAAGGAGAAAGGAGAATGGACAGTCGTAACTTACTCTCCAAAACCATCATCCTCGTCATAGGTTGCCACATCTGTCGTGTTGGCTCGGCTCGTGACCAAAGACGTCTTTGTCTTAGCAGCCTTGGACTTCTTTCCTCCCTTTTCCGAGGCCTTCTCCTCCTTCATCTTCTCATTGCTGAGGCGGGTCAAAGCACTGGCAACCTTCTTCATCTGATCGCTGGATAGTTCCTTAGCCAGATCCTTGGCGAACTCTTCAAGAAAGAGACCATAATGAGCCTTCTTGGCATTGCTGCTGATGATTGGTGCCATCGTTGTGCGCATGAGCTCGAACTGTTTCTTGGTCTGCGGGTTGAAGAGAGGCAGGGAGGCAATGTTGACGGTTTTGGACGGGTCGTTGGAATCGACCGCGACAGCCGCACCAATAGTGTTTGCCTTGCGTCCGCTGCTGATGCCCACATCGCCAAAGAGATCTTCAGCATGGCGCAGGTCGGCTTCTTGTTCGGTGCGGCGAAGTCTTTCGCGGCGCTCGGCCTCGGTCTCCTCTTCATCACTCTCGTCTCCTTCCTCTCGCTCGCGCGCACGGGCAGCTTGATGCTCAGCAACTCGTGCCGCTTTCGACTTCTTGTTGGCTGCAGCCTCGGCGAGTGCCTTCTCTTTAGCCTCTTTAGCCTTGCGCTCCTTCTCGCGCTCTACTTCGGAATCCTCGGCAGCATCCCATGACTCGAGGACCTGGATGAGATGTAAATGTTAGCCCAGCTCGTATGGCCGAGTTGTCGCAGGTATCGGCTCAAATTGAGACGCAGTACCAACTCACATCGCTGTCGTCTTCCTCATCTTCAAACTGGCGTCGGCGGGTAGTTGTGATGGGAGGAGTAGAGGGAGGAGTGCTAGACTCGTCATTCTCATCGTCTGCGGTTAAGGAGCAGTCAGCGCCATGCACCAGAGACAGATGACAGCAGATGTTATGCCGGTATACAATCTCGTCTCCGCAGGGACGCCTCAAGCATCTGCATGGAACGTGTTGAAGTGTGTGTCGCGAAGGTGTAGTGACATGTGGCAAGGCTTAGCCAAACTGGAGAACTTACCCCATTGCTTCTTAGCAGGCATGATGTTGAAGAGATGGCAAGAAAGTGATCAAAATAGAAAGTGGTTCGCAATTCAGAAATGACACAGCAACTTGTGATGAGATGCAACAGGTAGCACGGGTGTGCACTTGACGAGCAATAAAAGGTCTAAAATTGTCTATCGTGGTGGAAAAGGTGGAGGGGAAGAAAAGAAGGTTGCCACAGCCAGATGGCGGGCCGGGGGGAATTTTTTTGTGTGCCCAACGGCCCCAGCTACGACTGCTTGGACGGACGGAGGGCGCCCATGTTAGGTATGTAGGTATGTACATGTTTCCTTCAGTCGCACTGTTTCTGTATTTGTATTGTTTCTATTGGTTCCGTTGTTTCCGTTATGCGGAAGGCATCGGATACACATAAGGTCCTCAAGTCATGAATAATCCTCTAAGTTCTTTGCCCAGCAACGGGATGCAAAGAGTATTCCGCATCGCAAGACTGTGTTGCGCGGCCTCGGCAGCTGAACTTCGTCACGATTCACGAAACAGCCCCTCGTTTTTTCGAGTCACACTGCAGTCCACGCGCCCTATTGGCCAGCCGTGACGCGCACTCCGCTAAGATGCTGCGGTGGGGCACCAACCGGAGTCCGGACGATACTGTTTATTCTGAGTCACAAAGAATTGCACGGGCGGTTTGAAAACTGTAAAAGTTGGAAGAAAGGATCCGACAAAGACCGAGCCACAGAGGCCTGATGAAGAATCACCGAACATCGCTATTTGCTCGTTTCCTTTGTCCAACTGTGCGACCGCGACAACCTCTTAACCAGGCCAGGCGCCACTTTGACCCGCATCATCTGCATCACCCTCGTTGTTGTCCACGACTTTTTTCGACGGACAAAAACCCCACTACCGCGATCAAACGCTTCGCAGACAGCTTCCCGTCGCGCAATAAGACCGATTCGCGATACATATCCTCCCGCCTGCCGATTCTTGTTGCGCCGATCAGTACAGTAGCCATGGCTTCTTCAAATGTCATAGATCAGCTCGCACAGAGGGTGGAGGGCTTGACAATTGCCAGCGTCACCCAACTATACCCAAATGCGCATCCCGAGATCAATCCTCTCGATCTTTATAGGGCACACCTTACCGACCTCTTGTCCAAAGTCTCTGGTGTAGAAAAGTCCATTATATATCCTGTTGTCATGTGGACCCAGAGTCTCGACAAAGGTGACTTCGTCGTAGCTGTCCCAGCCCTTCGCATCAAAGGCACCAAGCCTGACGTCTTGGCACAAGAATGGGCTGCGAAGGTGCGATTGACATGCGATATGAGAAAGAAAAAACAAGGAGAATCTTGTAGTACTGATTCCCAGTCATATAGTTTCCTGAGGATGACCCTCTGTTCAAAAAGCCCGTATTGAGCGGACACTTCATGACTTTCTACGTCAAAGGAGAGCCTCTGGTTCAGACCGTTATACCACTGGTCAGGCAGGCTAGACAAGATTATGGTATGTTGGCAGATAGTCGAATCACCGGGTCATCACTGACAGGCCTTTAGGTAAAAACCGATTCATTGGTCTTCGTAACCCAGCGGATCCAAATTCAGACAAGAAGCGCATCGTGAGTTACCTGAATGATCTAGTAGTCGTTCTATTGGACTAGGACTAACATCGCTTTGCCAGATTGTTGAGTTTAGCTCTCCGAACGTCGCAAAACCGTTCCACGCTGGCCATCTCCGATCGACGATTATAGGGAGTTTTATTGCCAACCTGTACGAGGCCAGTGGATGGGATGTGGTTCGAATGAATTGTGAGTCCGAGCTACTGCACTTACAGTAGATAGCAGCTTCCACGTTTTACACATACTGATCCACGAGGGCCAGATCTCGGCGATTGGGGCAAACAATACGGCTTACTTGCTCTGGCCTACCAGCGCAACGGTGACGAAGAAGCGTTGAAGAAGAACCCTATTGATCATCTCTTCAAACTTTACGTCCAGATCAATGCTGAGATGAGTGCAGAGAAAGAGGAAATTGAGGCTCAGAAAAAGGAGGGCAAGGACGTCAGCGCCCTGGAAGCCAATAGCCTGGACGAGCAAGCCCGGCAATACTTCAAGCGCATGGTAAATCGCCACTGTTTTTTTCTTTTACCTTTATATTCAGGAATGAATCGCTGACCCTTACATGGACAGACGGACAGGGATGAAGATGTTTTGGCGCAATGGAAGCGTTTCCGAGACCTCAGTATTGCTCGCTACAAAGGTAAGTGAGACCGCCGGTTTTTGCGTAAAGGCGTATAGTGCTCTTAGAAATACCGCATGACCATAAGACGCGATGAACTCAATCTTACTCGGAATGCACACTGACAAAGCTGTACTTCACAGAGACCTACTCTCGTCTCAACATTCATTTCGATGAGTTCAGCGGTATGTGCACACCAGCATTCCAGAGTTTGAAAGACCAAAAACTGACAACTGCACAGGCGAGAGTCAAGTAGCTGAGGAATTCATGGCCAAGATTGCTGAGGAGATGAAGGAAAAGAACATCTCTCGTGAAGACAAAGGCGCTCTTCTCGTTGACTTCACCCAACTTTTACCAGGCAAAGCTGGAAAGAGGCTGGGAACGACGGTCCTCCGGTACGTCTTTTCCCATACTTCGTGAAAGCATTGAACGTCGGACGGCAACTGACTGAATTTTGGCGTTTTGTATAGAAAACGAGATGGCACAGCCTTGTACTTGACTCGTGATATTTGTGAACTGCTCGGTCGTGTAAGTTTTGATTCTTCACACTTGCGCTCTCCGCTCTTTTCGCTCTGACGTATGCTGACGGGCCGCGCGGGGGTAATTCAGCACGAAAAATACAAGTTCGATCACATGATCTACGTGGTGGCTAGTCAACAGGATCTTCATCTCCAGCAGCTTTTCCAGATCATTGAGCTCCTTGGCTACAATGACATCGCTAAAAAGTGTCAACATATCAACTTTGGGTTGGTCCTTGGCATGAGCACTCGCAGGGGAACTGTTAAATTGTGAGTCCTGGGTATTCTCCAGCGTTCGAGTGTAAGTTTTTTGCGATGCGACTAACATCTGCTTGCCAGCTTGGATGATATCCTAAAGGACTGCGCGGATCACATGCACGAGACCATGAAGAAGAATGAGGAAAAGTATGCTCAGGTACATGATCCTGTACAAACAGCCGATACTCTGGGCATCAGCAGCGTCATGGTTCAGGATATGGGCGGCAAAAGGTAAGCCAGGATCCGTAAGGAACCCAAGTCGGGCCAGATGCTAAGACGCAGCAGGATTAACAACTACACGTTCAACATGGATGCCATGACCTCTTTTGAAGGCGACACTGGACCATATCTCCAATATGCTCATGCTCGGCTGTGCTCCATCAGGCGCCGAGTCGAGCTCTCCGATGAGGAGCTCGACTCCGCCCAGCTGTCTCTCTTGACGGAAGACCATGCTGTGAACATTGTTCGCATGCTTGTACAGTGGCCTGACGTTCTTCAGAACACGCTCAAGACGTTGGAGCCTGCCACAGTTCTCACCTACCTATTCAGGTTGGCACACGCCATCAGCAGCAGCTATGACCACTTGAAGGTAGTGGGAAGCGAACCGGAGACTTTGAAGGCGCGAATGGCCCTGTATGATGCCGCACGAACGACGTTGTCGAATGGCATGCGCATTCTTGGGTTGACTCCGCTTGAAAGGTAAGACATATTATGCACACGCCAAGTAATTGGAGACGCAAGTGTAATGGCACTATGCTAACTTGCCTCTAGGATGTAGAGACACTCAGGCGCTTTGCCTGCCTCAGACCGGGGAAGAAACGTCCAGGGGGGTTAAACTGTGGGAAAGATGGGTGTGATGTAGATTCGGGAAATATGACTCGTAGATGGGACGGGGATGGAAAGCGATTAGAAAGAATAGATAGATTTGCCGTTTGCTGTGGCGTCGACGCAAGTTTTACATAGATGGTGACTAGCACTGTGCTGGATACCAGTCATTCCAATGTCATAAAGAGACGAGAGCATGATACCTACGTCCTCTTCTCATCGACCTCTGAAAGCCACATTTTTAATGAGCGATTTCTAGAAACGGACCAATAGCTGGGTTAGACAATAACCAGAGTCAGGGCAGGAGAATGATACTCCTTATTGACTTCTCAGAGCTGGGTTTCTATCAGCCAGATTCCTTCAGCAACGGCTTCCACGTGTGACGTGAAGCAGATTTCCTGCTAGTACAGAGCCGCAGCGCAGTCTTATAGCCGGGCCTATGCATTCACATGTCGGGGAAGCCTTGAAAAAGCCATATGACATATGATATCTAGGTACTTGGTCCTTGGAGGAGCTATCGGGAGCCCCTGTCCATACGTCAACCACATAGACGGAAAATGTATATGTACCTAGACGCCATCCGAATCCCGGTGTGTACATAGTTCAACTTCCACGCGTTACGTTCCGCAGTCCCTCGCTATCCCGTCGTCCCGTCAAAGATGAACGCTCACAGTGACGAGAAAGCCGCTGCTAAGACCCCTTGCGTTTGTGTTGGTCTGACGGCACATCTGCCGATGCCTCAAGTCTCGAACAGCGCGGATTAACACTCAAACTGCGCTAATAAGCGAGCGCAATGTTTCTTCGAAGTTCGTCGTGCGATGAATTTTCGCTTTGTTGGATGGATTTGTTCCTACGCTAGATGACATCATCGCCGAGTACACACCGGTAGACCCAATCACAAAGGCCCCGTATGTAAAAGGCGAGACATTTTCGCGTTCTTTGTTCGACGGCCCATGCGTGGCGGGAACGGCCGGCTAGCCTGGAGTGGATAAGCACAGACTTGGGAATCGGGACATGACTCACCTAACTCGACATTAATTATGAGAAGGACAGGGAAAAGTGAGTTGGGCCTTATGGCGGGATTATACGGAAGGTCAGCGTGAGCGAGGTTGGGCCGGATTGGTCCGATCGCAGAACTGATTCGCCAGGTTCCTGGCAAGGGGCGGCAAAGACTAACAAAATTTCCTGGGCGCAACCGTTAGGTACCTACATAGTTTAAAGGGATTCATTCCTCTTGTTCCACGATCCGATAGTTAGTGCGGTCGTCCCGAATTCATACGGAATGGGAAAGGTATGTACCTATATGTATGTCAAATACAGAGTTGTTTGGCTGCATTATTACCAGGTTTCCGGTGGCACTCGGGTCGCAACCTCCGGCTTTTCTTCGTCGGACCCTGGCCACGGCGCTGACCAACGCTTAGGCTTCACGAGAAACATCATCTTCTCGTCCTGAAGAGCGGCGACTTGATTAGTTTTTCTACCGTGAGGGCGTATCTACCTCCACCAGACCCAGAGAATTACGAGTTCCTCCGTACTGTACCGCAGAATCGGACCCGATTCTGCGGTCTTGTGGCTGAAAATGGCCATGGGAGCTACCGACTTGCTGGGTTTGCACGGGTGAAAGGGGGGGCGAAGTGTGTTACTTATTATGTTCTGGACGGGATTGGGTGCCTGAGCTCGGGTCACCCGTGCTGAAGCTTTGATATAAAGAAAGTGAAAGTCTGGCTGGGTGACTCATATGCCGTGCCATGCTATGACCATATCAAACGGTTTGACTTCTCTTTCCACAGCCAAGCAACATTGACAACGCTGAAATCGTGTTATTGTACTTCCGTACAACATTGTCAACACTCCTATTCTTAATTTTCCCCTTGGGACCCTATCGAGTTATTCCCGACTGATCTACCTACCTACTCAGGTCTGGTAGCTCATCTGATCCAGTCTCGATGATTTCCACCACTACCACGTTGACATCACAACTCCAAGTCCACACATCGCGGCAAGTACCTCGCCTCGCCCGGTCAATAAGCCATGCCTGCGTCGCATCACCACGGGGCCTAGTCCTTGCCGTACACAGTGGACGCATGGCCACCCAACGAAGAAGACAAGATCAGACGTTGCCCAAGCACTTCTTCTCAACGACATCGACGAATCAGCTCCGGGATTTCTTTCCATCCAAGGACACGCCCCATATTCAACGGACCAAGCCGGCGTGGCCGCATCATGGATACACCATGGAGGAAATGTTGGCTGTGGAACCGGTCCATCGAAAGCCCAGGAACATGAGTGATTGGGCTGCCTGGAAGATTGTGCGGTTTGCTCGGTTTTGGATGGACAAGATGACGGGGATGGGGAGAGCGCAGCAGGTGGATAAGAAGCATCCGACCACAGCTGTCGTTGCAGAGAAGCCACTGACAGAGGCACAATGGGTACGTCCATGATGAGACTGGAGAGCCTTTCTCTTTGCCTTGCAAACAATCATGACAAACTTCGATAGCAAGCGACAAACAGGCTAACTCCCAAACAGCTCGTCCGGTTTGTCTTCCTCGAAAGCGTCGCCGGCGTCCCGGGCATGGTCGGCGGCATGCTCCGCCACCTCAGCAGTCTTCGCCGGATGAAGCGCGACAACGGCTGGATCGAGACACTCCTCGAAGAGAGCTATAACGAGCGAATGCATCTCCTCACGTTCATGAAGATGTGTGAGCCCGGCTGGTTCATGAAGCTCATGATTATTGGTGCGCAGGGCGTCTTCTTCAACGCCCTCTTCGTGGCCTACCTTTTGCACCCGCGCATCGTACACCGCTTTGTCGGCTATCTCGAGGAAGAAGCCGTGCATACATACACGAGGGCGATTCGGGAGATCGAACGCGGAGATCTCCCGAAATGGAGTGATCCAAACTTCCAGATTCCCGATATTGCTATTGGGGTAAGTTGGACTCTGTTTCCCATAGGTGAAAAAAAACTTACAACAATCTAACCCCTCTTAGTACTGGAACATGCCTGAAGGACATCGAACCATGAGAGATCTCATTCTGTACATTCGCGCTGACGAGGCCGGCCACCGCGGCGTGAACCATACGTTCGGCAATCTCAACCAGAACGAGGATCCGAATCCGTTTGTGAGCACTTTCAAGGATCGAGAGGTGCCCAAGCCTGCTCTCAGGGGCACAGGGTATGAACGCTCCGAAGTGATCTAAGTGCTTCCGGTGGAAGCTCTTTACCTTGACGGAACAGATTTCTTGGGAGATGCAAATCATCTCGCAAGTCACGATGGAAAAAAAGGAGAGGGGGGGGGGGGGGGGGGGGGGGAAGGGAGAAAACAGAACCAAGTGATGCAAAAGCAACACCATCGGAAGCTCGGTGTTGGACTTCTGTCGAGAGCGACAATACCCATAGACGTACTGTATTCGACTGACGGGCGACGGAGAGTTTTATTTTATTGCCCTTTTTCTTTGTCAACCTTTTTTATTCTTTCCATATCAGGATCATTAGACATGCTTGGCTTGGTTTGACGCGTCGACTTACCTTTGCTTGCCTTATGTATGGCATGACAAAAACACTTCTCAACTCATTTCTGGCTTTCAATCACACTGGCACATGCCTAGCATGACGTTTATACATTAGCACTAGATCAAGAGAGGTATGTAGTATGTGAAGAGTGGAATTTCGCTGCACGGTCACCGTTGGAGTATTCTATGCAGTTGTGCCTGATGCAGAATGGTGAATCATGCAGAGAGAAGCGTTGTGTTGATTCGCTAACCGTCAATCCATTGCAGTAGCTCTGGACCTTCCGTCTCACATTTCCTATCCTTCATCTTGCAGTCATGTCAGCATGAAATGACCGGAGATGTTTGCGATCACGATTGCAAATCTCCATGCGCATCAATCCACCACTGCCGTCAGCGTTATGCTCGCTCAACTAGACGAGAAGGCTTTCTGCACATGTTATCGACGGCAGATGTACCATTCATGTGTTATCGCTCAATGTGACACCGCACCACAGTATCATGGCACAACATCACGGCACAGTACGACGATATGCCTAACGCTCTGCTGTGAATGCAGGCATAAGGCAATTTATCGACACGTTCTGGAAGCTTACACTTGTGCTTCGTCTGCCTTGCGCGAAGGGAGGCACGAATGAGCCCTCCAGCTCCTGGCTGTTCACGTAATATATCGTGGCTTTGCTGTGCTATGGTCCACTGCCGAGATGGCTTCCATTCGTGGCAAGGGGCGGCACTTGATTTTGCGGGGTTCGGGCAATGTGCTCTGCAATCTGCAGTCTGCACCAAAATGATTGCTATTTACGGAGCTGAGTAAGTATGCTAGGTACAGTATGTAGTCGAAATCTAGATGGATGCTAGTTACGGATGCTATTTATGTACAGAAATCGGAAAGGATCAGATGCTCAGCCACTGAGGGTTGTTCGTTTACAGAGGCCGATGTTGTGTTATGTACTTACGCGGGCTGCAGTCCATTGGAGGCCTCGATTGCGCGTTTGGTAATCGACGTTGTCAGTGGCCACGGCCCGAAAGAGCGGTACGCCTTGGCCTTGCGTCGCGTGTGAGGCGAGGCGTTCGCGCGACTCGAAAACCTGTTTCGTGTTGTTGCGATTCGGTGTTCGATGCTTCTTCCTTCACTCATGCACAGACAGTGTCCTGGTGTTGGAGCGTGACAGGAGCCGTCGCACTGCGCAGGAGCGTCGCATTGGCTCATTGGCTGGCAGAGGCCTTGAACTCGCATTGCCAATGCCATTCACCCCCAACGTTCGCCGAGTGGGTCTACTTGTACCGTACCTAGCCTGTAGGGGTCTGAGTCCTGAGTTCTGCTTCCCCAAAGCCCTCTCCATCTCCAACCTTTCTACATACCTATACCTCATCCCTCCTGCCAGGCTGTCAGCCTTCGCCAACCTGTCTGCTCTTTGTCCCCTGCTCGTCTAACGACACAGGCGCACAGTGCAGATATTCGTGTTTTTACGGACGAAACCAGAACCGTCCAGTTGATCTGTCTGCCTCCTCAATTTGGAGCAATTTGGAGCAAGGTCCCTATTCCCTATTCCCTCTACCCGCTTCGTTAACAACGCACGGCTTACCCACCTCGCCGACAGAACGACACGACGACACGACGACACGACCCGACGACAACACCACCAATCCCGAGAACATATCACCTAGTATCTGATACACCACCGGGTGAGAGCTGACGGCTGACGGCTGATCGGCTGATCGGCTGACGGGGTTCCGCCTGTCCTGCCGCTAACAGCTCAACGTGGTACTCTTTCTGCCTCATATTGCATCACTTGGCTGGGGCACAACTCTTCGGCCTCTCTCGGTCGCACTTTGGTTGTCAATACTTGGGAAGTCTGTCACGATATCCTTTGCCAGAATAGTCGGCTCTCGTCGACCCTTGTCGGCGGGATCACCATACCATGGATCAGCAAGCCCACGGCACCCAATCGTCTTCGGCGGCGGTCGGCCACGACAGCCAACAGGAGCAAGTCTCCCACGTACAAAGCAGCCTCTCACCCTCCGGCAACGACATGAGTCTCCGAAGAAATTCATCTGTCGGGCTAGGTCTCGATGCGGATACATCATCGCAGTCGCAAGTCCCGTCCGAATTGAGCTTTACAGCTACTTTGGCAGATTCGTCTTTCGATCCGTTTGCCTCAAATACCCAGTTCCTCCCTTCGCAACAGACTGCGTCGTCCCAGCAGATATACAACCAAGTCAGTGTCTCCGGTCCGACAGGGTTCGACTCCAGTGCTCGCTACGGTCAACAGCAACTTAATGGCTCCGGCGTTGACGGCTGCTTGCCTTTTGACGCACAAATACACGCGCCGTATCTGTCGCCGAATTTGAATGACGGAGACTTTTCCCTCTTCCCCTCGGGTAATCAGGGTGATCGATTCAATGTTCCGCTCTTTGAGCCGGCAAGCTTTGGCATGCCCGATTTAAGGCTAAGCAGCATGCACTCGCCTCAATCCCATCAAGCTTCCCACCCCTCGAATCTCGGACAGCTCGACGGTCTTCAAACAGGGTCTGCTCATCAATCCCCGTCTTTCAGTCAGCACAATCAGTTTTCCCCGCCTCAGAGAACCCATTCGAGGAACGTATCTCTTGGCCCCGAGGCTGCTTTGCTTCCCAGTCAGATGCGTGATTGGACACAACCTCAGTTTCAAAGACATCGTCGCAGTCCTTCCGAGTTATCTGATGTATCATCCGTGTCACCGTCTCCAAATCTCGGCAGTGTCGATTCCTTTGACGATCATTCAGGGCACTCGCCGATGCAAAGAGCATCTAACGGAAGCCTCTACCAAGACATGATGAAGATGGAGTCGTTCAACATCAACGATGGCAGCCAGCACGGTAGAAGCCCGTCTCATAGCCCAGCAATCAGTCCCAGAGTTTCTCCTCAGCAGATGCCCGACATGCGTCGAGCGTCCTTTGGACTTGTCCCTCCAAATACTGGCTTTGGTGGTGGCTTGGGCTTGGGCTTCTCTAGCATGCAACATGATAATTCGTTTCCCCCTCTGGCGGCCCAAGATCGAGCTGAAGCACCCCACATGGCGCCACCAGCAATCAACATTGATTACGCGCCAAGCAATACCAAACAAGGTGCATATGAGCCGGACAAGCCTCGTCTTGACCAAGACTCATTGACGCCACCTGAAAGAGGTGCGCACCGGAACGCATTCTTTTTCTCATCTGCTCCCTTTCTTGCTGGCCTTCTTTCACCATTAGTTTATCAAAAGAACAGGCAAAACATGCAAAAAACTAACACGTATGTTGAACTGTAGGTCGTCTCAAGTCGCGCCCACGCTCCGTCACGGATCCCTTTCATCCTGGTGGTCGAACCCTCGCGCGGGCTCATCAAGCATCTGCCAGCTTATCTCCATCACCGAATCCGTCTGCTCGCTCCGATGCTTCACGGTCATTGTCTCCGTTCGACAGACAGGCTGCCTGGTCGCCATCACGTAGGCGTCAGTCTACGTCTGCGGTCCCCGTCAATGTTATCGCTCTACGCCTCGCCGACCCCGATTATCAGGGTAGCCCGGAGGGAGGCGGCATGAGACGAGCCCAGAAACACCCAGCCACCTTCCAATGTACACTATGTCCAAAGCGATTTACCCGTGCCTACAACCTGCGCTCGCATTTGAGAACACACACAGACGAGCGTCCCTTTGTGTGTTCACACTGTGGCAAAGCATTTGCTCGGCAGCATGACCGCAAGCGACACGAAAGCCTGCATTCTGGAGAGAAGAAATTCGCTTGCAAAGGGGAGCTCAAGGCTGGCGGCCAGTGGGGCTGTGATAGACGATTTGCTCGTGCAGATGCCCTCGGTCGTCATTTCCGCTCCGAAGCAGGACGCCACTGCATCAAGCCTCTGCTCGATGAGGAGATGCTCGACCGCCAACGGCAATGGGAGGAGCAAAATGCGCAACAAAATATGGCTCAGAACATGACGGGGCCCATGCCCATGACGCTGGATCCATCAACGGGCCATCCTATAGATGCCGGGGGCAACTACGCGCTTCCCGCGGCTTTGCTCCAAAAATATCCTGCTCTCGCTCAGATGAACTGGTCCGCCTCCGATGTGGGGGCCGGCATGGATGACGATATCAGCGGCCGATCTTCGTTTGACGCGAGCGACTATGAAGAGATTGACGACGGAGGATATGTCAGTGGCCCTGGGACAGGGTTTGGTCATGGCGGAATGAACCAGAATTTCGGGGACATGGGCTACGTCAGCGATTTCGGAGCCGGGGCCCGTTGACTTTTCTTTTCTTTCTCCCTATTTTCTTCTTTTGTTTTACTCTACAATATGGCATGCGTGGACTTTCCCCGAGAGTTAAATTCCCTTTGTTCATTTTCCTTTTTTAAGCAAGATACAGAGATTGTGTGCGTTTGCAGCGGTCTGTATGGCTGAGAGTAACTGTTTGTTTGTCATGGTGCTATCGTTTGCGGACGCGATTTGTTGCTGCTCTTAAGCGGATTTTGTTCTTGGAGGGGCATATCTGGTTCAGTATGTGCATTTGCATCGAAAGTGCAAACATGCGAAGCGAATTGGCGTGGTATCGCGAGTGTGGTACTGATACATATACATAGCCGGGATTGGATTTGATGCGTTCTTTCGGCGACGTTTTCCATATTTCTTTTTTGTTTATTTTCTCGCAGTCGATCTACACAAGGATATTCACTCAGTTTGATAGCACAGAGCGTGGAGCATTTTCCTGACATTTCTTTTTCAGATACAGAGCATGTAGTACATAAGCGATCAAATGCTATCAGTGCTTATTCTGGTGGTTTCTCAGCTCCTTGTCTGACTCACTGATGATGAGTGTTTCATGGTCCCGCATCTGTAGCCTGTAGGCCATTTCACTGATCCAGACGTGTGGCCCTGTTTTCATATTTTTTCTCAGGTTGCAGCCAACAGCACAAGTTCACGACCAACCCAACAGAAATGGAGCTCGATTACCTATGTATTCAAATATGTACAAGGACTCCCAGAAATGGCGTCGCATTCCGATGAAGCAGCCATGGTCCATGGATAGACGATGCTTGGCAAGAAATACATAGCCTGAATCGGTGAGTCAGTCCATGCGCGTGAGAAGAAAAGATCTACAACCTACAGTAAGTACATATGTATCACATCCATGGCCCATGGGTCCGGGTACATGAGCATATCTGGTGGCGCTTAGACGCGGCTTTCCCGATTGGGAGTCGATCTTCGTGTTGGGTTGCCTCCAGAGAAACATAACTTATTGGACAAGCACGGATACTCCGTATTATGGACTGAAGATATACGGATACTTTGCGACAGTGCAGGTGCAGTATTAAACCAAGAGCCGAAGAAATCCAAATTTTGCATCCACTATTGGCATCGAACTTGACCGCCAGACTCCAGTATACGTAGGGGTGGTGGATGCAGGCGTGAGGAACATCTTGAGTTCTTCCACTGTCCACAGTCTGTGTGGGATTACATATGGGAGATGGTAGGTATGCTAATAAGTGAGATACGTACTCTACAGTCACTACATATGTGAACCCTAGACGAGGTTTCACTCACAGGACCACAATCATTGGGGCGAGGGGATGGAGTCATGGACATTGGCCGTAGGTCTCGAGTCTCGTGGTAGTGCGTGCGGGAGGAGGAAAAAAGAAACAACGGAGTGCTTCGATGCGCAGGGAATCGTGGCTGTAAGTCATTCAGGACAGTCTTGTAGCAACATGAGACCTGTGACTACCTTACTATCTCAAGTTCTGTGTACGGAGTAGATACTAGAGTCTTATACTCCGTATATAAGTCCTATGAATTCATAGTCCTACGGAGAACAAGTCCTCATGAAACTCCTGTAGGTAGGTATGTATCTCGGGCTGCACGTCACGATGGTTGAAAACACGCAGAAGGAAGGAGCTCGCGAGACTCTTTTCGCAACGTCGCATCGTCCCACCTTGCCTCCACAGACATTGGCTTTTTTTCTTTTCACATTCTTCCAATATTCTCCCGCTCATTCTGCGTTAATTCGGGCCGTGGGAGTGCATGAGTATTTCTGGGCCGGCTTGAGACCGTAACTTATGCACGGTGAGGCGGTGAACCGTGAGCGGCTT
Source organism: Claviceps sp. LM84 group G4 (assembly GCA_018360345.1). NCBI lineage: Eukaryota > Fungi > Ascomycota > Sordariomycetes > Hypocreales > Clavicipitaceae > Claviceps > Claviceps sp. LM84 group G4. Next base: position 17,622 of record SRQH01000019.1, on the reverse strand, counting down.
GGATTTGGGGCTTCTCATGCGATGGAGCGCGTTTTAACTGTTGCGGCCCGCGGGATCTACAGAGTATGTACGGAGTACCTAGGTATGTACCGGTATGCACCTGGACGGAGGTGTTGGCTACGCCTCAGGCACATGAAATCAGGACTCGGAATGTCACTTGAGATGGGAAGCCCCTTATGCAGGGCAAAGGCGAGCTCATCATGTCTTGGATGCCATTTCAAAGAAGCATATGGTGGACTGCAGGACTGGAATGCGGCTGGAAACACGCTTTGTGACTTGTCGTACGGTGTACATTACGTAGGTAGGTACTAGGTACCTACCTCTATGTACCAACTTCGACGGACGACGACCGGGAGAAGATGCGCGCTGCTGGAAGCCCCACCGGCCCCCAACCCCGGGCCCCAGCCATCTCGTCCTCGAGTCTCGACACCATTGCCAAGGTGACATGACATCGCGCTTTGTTGGATGGTATCATAGAGGTAGCCAGCCTGTGTGTTATGTACCTACTGCCAGATGCCGATGCCAGATGTCAGACACTCAAGCGATGCAAGTCGCGTGTCAGGAATTCCCGTGTCTGAACATGAAGTGATCCGTGGCTCATTCTGTTCGTCTTGTTGTCTATCATTTCAGTTCTCGTTCACTCCTCGTGTGTCTGGTACGCATTACCGCTCCTCTGAAGGTTGTGTGGGTGCATGCGGCGCGTGCTACGAGCTGTCTTGCTTCCGTCGTCACTTGATTTCAGTTTCCCCCTTGATCTCTCCGCCCCTTCGCGCGGGACGCTATGATCCCTCTCCCTCTTTCATACAGCCATACAGCAGCGCAAGGGAGCCATTGACTTCGTCGTCTTCAAGTCAGCGCGGATAGCGCATCGGAGAAGAGCGCGTCAGGCTGAGTTGTTGAGTGACGGGCCAGGAAGACGTTGGACACTCCGCTTCTCGTGCGATATCTCTCTCCTGAGTCTACTCGACCGCCTCAGCGCTATAATCTGTTGTCTTTCCACTTATTTAGGTCTGCCTCTGAGCTGGCAATCGTCATTCAAAAGCACAAGGCGAGTTGGCTAACGGTCGCGAGCTACAACGCGCCCTGAAGTCGACATTCTCATCATCGCGCCGGCATCGACTTCTAGCCAGAGACACGGCTACCACCCCGACGACAACCCGACGACAACCCAACGACCACCCAATTACCACCTTCTACACTAGATCGACTCCAGATCGAGCACAATTCGATCAGAAACTCGCCACTATCGGGCCTGGTCATTACAGTCTGTACGATCTGGACTCTGGTGTAATCCTGTCTCACCAAGACCTCGCCTGTAGGACCCCTGCAGAGGTTACCTCATACATAGCGTTTCTACATCTTCTCTCTCCTTTTCGCTGATATCGCCTTTTTTCTCCCTCGACACAATTTTGTCATATTTTCTTTGTGTCCGCAAACTTTGTTCGTGACACGCGCTTTATCGCTACATCAGGCATTTACGCCTCTATTAAATTGCCCTCCCTCGCTCTGATCTGAACTCCACAGCTTCCATGATTTTGACATTTAGCTGTACATCACAGAGCTTTGACTTGCACAATGGCTGCGGCCGAGGTTTCGACGCTGACAGCAAGTTGGGCAGGACGCGCACGGGACTATTTCCCAGCCCAGCCCTTGACGACTGGTTGGGATGAGACATCGCTGCGCGTCCAGTTGAATCGCATTTCATATGCATGGGTTTGTAGGAAACGTACTACACAGGCAAGTTTGTCGAACTGTGGACTGAAACTTTTTTTTTTGTGCTCACGGTCTGACTCGTCTTTTTCAGACCGAAAAGTCTTGGGTTCGCGCACAGTCAACCATTGGACGGACCCTTGTGGTTCCCGATTATTGGTCAAGGAGACCCGATAGTAGACTGCCTGATTCTGCAACACCTCCGCCGTTATCGCATCACGTCAAGGAACCACACGAAACAACTAGCCTCGCTTCCCGACGACAACCATCCTCAGATGGCCAGCCTCTTCTAGACAGCCCACCAGAAGCCGAACCACGGTCGTCAAAATCAAAGGACGACCTCTTTTCAGATCCTTTCTCTGGGTTTGAACCTGATTGGCACTCTCAAGACGGCTTTGTAACGAAAGCCAAGGGGAAGAAGAAGAAGAAGGGAGGTGGCGGCGGTGGCCCAGGCAGGAACCCTGTAGGAAACAGCAACGGAAATAAGAACGAAGACGAGCACGATGATAACGAGCAAGGCGATGGCGGAGAACAAGGAGATGACGGCACAGGGAGCGGTGGCGGTGGCGCTGGCGAGAATTCAGGCGCCGGTGATGGTGATAGTGATGGCGACGGTGAGGTTAATGGTGACGGCAACGGCAACGGCGACGGCAACGGCGACGGCAACGGCGACAAAGACAAAGACAAGGATGAAAATGAAGCAGAAGACTCAAAGCAACTCAATCTGCTAGAAGACTTTGTACCTGCCAATTCCAAGAAGACGAGGAGGAAAAATAATGCCGCCCCGGAATCCGAAGCCCCCCCGATGATTCCGACCATTAATTCCGGTGGAAATGATTCTCATAGTTTCCAGTTTGGAGACGGTGACGAGGCCAATAAGACCAATGTCGACCCGACCGATACCAAAACCAATGTTACTTCATGGGGAACAGTTTGGGAACCTGATCAGAGCGGTGGAGCCAATACTAATGACGCTTTCAACTCGAATGTCGGGGACACGAAAAATAAAAAGACCAAAAACAAGATGACTCCAAGCTTCGGATTTGGCGCCCTGGATAGCTATGATACACCGACTGTTCCGGTCTCGAAAGGACCTGAAGACGCCCCCTGGGGCTTCACTGGAAAGAATGATGAGAAGGGGAACAAGAAGAACAAACCGGAAGATGAGTTGAAGCCTCCGCCTGCACCTGATCCAGTTCCCGAACCAGAGCCCGAGGACTGGACGTTTTCTTCGATGAAGAGCAAAAAGAAGAAGAAGAAAATGAAAGAGGTACTAGGCAAAAAGAAGGAAGGCGCAGCCGATGAGACCGTCGTTCAACTCCATGCGGAAGAGGAGACCAAAGGCAGCACGGCCAACGATGATGCCCAGGCGTCATCAGACAAACCTCCATCAGAATCGTTAATGGACGCCTGCACTGATGCACCCCCTCCCACCACAACGTCTTCAAGTAAGGACCTTGAAGAAACTTTCAACGATGCAGGACAGTATGGAGATGGGTGGGGGGAGGAGGAGAACACGTCTAAATCGAAGTCCAAATCCGAAGAGAAAGAAGCTGAAGAGGAGATTAAAAAATCAAAGAAGGAAAAGGAACCAAAGTTGAGTGAAAGAGAACTCAGGAAGCTTGAGAAGGAGAAGAAGAAAGCCGAAGAGGCCGAAAGCGAACGACTCAAACAGGAAGCCAAGGAAGCCAAAAGAGCGGAGAAAGCGGCTCGGCGCGAGGCCCAGGAGAAGGCCGCACAGGAAGCAGAGGAGAAGGCTCGGCTGGAGGAAGAAGAAAAGGCACGGCTGGACGCAGAGGAGAAGGCTCGTCAGGAGGAGGAGGAGGAGGAGAAAGCTCGGCTGGAGGAAGAAGAGAAGGCTCGACAGGAGGAGGAAGAAAAAGCGCGGAAGGAGGAAGAAGAAAAAACTCGGAAGGAGGAAGAAGAAAAGGCACGCATCGCAGCTGAAGCTGAAGCTGAAGCTGCAAAGAAAGAAGAGCCTACAGAGGCAGAAGTGCATGCAAAGGAAGAAGAAGAGCTTGCTTTTCTGGAGGCCAAGAAGGCAATAAAACCCAAACTCGGCAAAAGGGAGAACAATCACTACCAACTCTTGAAGGAACGAGTGGAGAAGCGAGCGGAAGAGAAGGCGGCGCGTGAAGCCGAAGAACAGGCAGCTCGTGAAGCTGAAGAACATGCAGCGCGGGAAGCCGAAGAGAAGGCAGCGCAGGAAGCTGAAGAACAGGCAGCACGTGAAGCTGAAGAACAGGCAGCACGTGAAGCCGAAGAACAGGCAGCACGTGAAGCCGAAGAAAAAGCAGTTCGTGAAGCTGAAGAGAAAGCAGCTCGCAAAGCTGAAAGACAGGCAGCTCGCGAGGCAGAGAAGGCAGCCGAAGCAGTCAGCAAAGCGTCCAAGAAAAGCTCGAAGAAGGACAAGGAAAAAGATAAGGACAAGAAGAAGGACAAGAAAGCAGCCAAAGAGCCAGAGCCGGAATCAGAGCCAGGACCAGAGTCAAAACCGGATCCAGACGTGGAACTGGACTTGAAGCCAGAAGAAGTCGAAGAGATCCTCTCAGTCAAAGATAAATCAACGACAGAGGCCTTCTCGTTTTGGAGGAGTAATGGCAGCGGGTCCAAAGATGCTCAAAAAGGTATGTCTGCAGCACACTCGTCTTGTGGTGGTTGCGGCTCTTCCACATGCTTTCCATCGTTCTGTCCACTCAAGGTCTCGGGATGGAGCTAAGCTAGGTTACACAACTGCTGACGTATGCACCTTTAGAAGATGGTGTGAAAGCCAGTGGCAAGGACACGACCCCCTCATCGAAGACTACAAAGGGGTTGTCTCGGAAAGCGGTCGGTTCCAAGATAGCGGACAAGCTCAAGTCCTTTGAAGCTGCTTCGGAGCAGCCCGTGGACGACAGTCCCATTTCTCCTCCACCCCCTGCACCGACACCCCCTAAAGAGGAGAAGTCGACTTCCAAGTCCAGTTCCAAAAAGAAGAAAGCCAAAGAAGTCGATGAGGCCGATCAGCAGAGTTCATCGTCAAAGAAGGACGACAATTACTCTGACATACCGGGAAGTTTCCCAGCTGACGAAGAAGCAGACGGCGCTGTCGAAGTCGCTGACATGGCACCCGAAGAAAAGCCAAAGAAGAGCAAGAGGAGCAAGACCAAGGATGATGCAACACAACCGCAGCCGCCGCCGCCGCCCCCCGCGCCAGACGCCCTTCTGACCCCCGACTCGGACCCCAAGCCATCGAAAAAAGTTCGGCCGAAGATCAACGGGGAAGGAACTTCGTGGGCAAAATGGAGCGCGGCACCTTCAAGCCAAAAGGAGGAGAAGAAAGAGGACCGAAAGGCACGCGTCTCCTCGAGATCCAGAACTACTGAGAAGCCATCGAAACGCTCTTCGGCCAAGACATCCTCCAAAGACTCTGGCTCAGACAGAGCAGACCGACCAGAGAAGCCGGAGAAAAGCGCAGGCAAATCTCGCATGGTAAGCATGTTTGCCAGTACACCGCCCATCTCTCGATCCATGTCCACGCGTGACAAGGAGCGAAGGAGCAGCACAACAGCAGGCCGTTCATCCTCCCGACGGCGTTCGGTTGATGTGCATGGCCTGGCCTCACCACCTCCGGAGGATATGGCAGACATGTCGTCCAAGGCGGCCAAGGTTTTCGGCGTCGAAAAATCTGGGGACAAGAGAAGATCGCGAAGAGCCTCTGCACACGAAGACGCATTTATGACTGGGGCTCTAGATGCCGACGCTCCTACTTCTAGCAAGCGCGAGAGACACCGGTCTCGAAGAAGGATACCAGATGAAGACGCTGCCATGGCCGACGGCAACACTCCAGTGGATCCGCCCCCCGTAGGACGTAGCGGCGCCTCTTCATCCAAGAAGATGGGATTCTCCAGTCTCTTCAGTGGCCTCATGACTCCCAAATCCGCCAGAGCAGATCCTTTTGCCGAGATGGCGACCCCGATCGATGACACAGATCGTGAAGCCCGAGCATCAGCCCGCAAATCCCGACGCAGCGACCGTGACCACAAAGATAAAACAGGCCACGAATCTCACCGTGACCATCGCGGACACCGCGAACACCGCGAACACCGCGACAAGCGTGAGGAATGTCGAAAGCACGAAGAGGATCTAGAAGCTGCCCGAAAGGCAGAAGAGAAAGAAGCCCGACGCGCTGAACGCCGCGCCGCCCGTCAACGCGAAGAAGAAGAAGAGCGACGCGCTGCCGAGGAACGCGAAGCCAGGAGAGCCGAGCGCCGGCGCATACGCAAAGAGAAAGAAGCCGCCGCTCTAGCAGACGAAGCACGCAAAAACGCGAAGTCAGAACGCCGCAGGTCGACTCACGCTGATGCGACGCCGGATGACGACGCGGAACGCAGACGTCGGCGCGAAGAGCGTCGCGCAGCGCGTGCAGCTGCGGAGAAGGAGGGTGTACATAGTAGCCATAAGCGCAAGAGCAGTCGGCGACGCACAGCCGACCAGTCAGGTGATGAACATGCCTACCCGAGCAAGGAACGCCGACGGGATGACAAGAACGATACGACGCCGTGGCCACATTCGGGGACATCTTCGTGGGTGAAGGATCATTCTGATGCGCCGCCTCCGCCGGAGGACGGGGGAGGGGGAGGAGATGACCCGGCAGATGAGGAACAAGCACGGCGGGAGGCGCGGAGGGCACGGCGGAGGGCCCAACAGGATGCGAAGACGGGGACTGAGCCGGATGAGCAGCGGAGGAGGCGGGCTAGACGAGAAGATAGGGATCGAGATGGGAGGGTGCCGGTTTCGGAGGTCAGTGATGAGAGGCACCATAGTAGGAGGAGTTCCGTGATGGCGGAGGCTGCGCCGCGGTCAAGTTGGTGGCGGAAGCTCAGGGGGTGAAGATGAGACGAGGAGGATGGGGGATGACTGGGCGGGCGTATGATCTTTTCGTCGATGTGGAGGGGGGTGGTGATTTTCAGCGAGCAAATCATGACTTGGATGTTCTGACTACATGTGTATTTATGGATATAGACTAATGCGACATGATACTGAGTTCTTACGATTTAGGACGGTTCGAAATGGATTTGGAAGGGCGATGTTGGCAAGTTGTGCTTGTTCGCCGGGAAGTCCATTCGGTGTTACATATCGACTATTCGTCAAGGCTTGTAGAGGCATCTTGGTGAGACTGGATGTACAACCACTGCCTTACAGTGTGGTATGACTGTGGTTTGCACATCTTTTGAGAGTATAATAGGTAGAGGTCGAGGGCGGCTACTTTCATGTTAGAAATCTCAATGTCAGGTACCTAAGACGATATATCAGTTTATAGTGTTAGGTGGGGACATAGGGAGAAGTATTGGGCATGATTGTACACGGGGTGAGAAGAGGCGTGGTGTAACAGCTACCTACCTAACACGACAGGAAGATACGCGGCCGATATACGGTATGGCCATCAGATGAACTTAAATCATGCTCAATTCCACGCGAAACGTGGTTCCAACAGCTATGTATGTATAAAGGTAAAGTGGTGGAGACGTACCTAGGTAGCCTGTACAGTGTAGAGGTACCTAAATGTACATATCACAACAAGCACAAGTTGTTAGCTTCACGGAAGCCGGATGCTACGTACCTGACAGACAGCCTACAGGTATGTACCTATGTATTTTCGTGCAACCTGCATGTACATGTGTGTGTACAGAGTACCTATATGTACTCCGTACCACCACGTACATTGTGTGCTGCATGTACATTTGGCAATCGCATGCAGGTCGCGCCTGGCTTGGGAGGTCATTCAGGATTCCAGGGTCCACGGGTGACGGCCCACGGGTCTCTTCGTGGCCAAAGCAGATCGCGGGCCAGAAACGGAAACCACTCAACGTGTCCCACCACCGCACCACCACACCCGCCAGGGCGCCGGCCTCGAGGCCTTCTCTGAATTGCGCAACTCTCTTTTGTCGTAACATCTCGGACCCGACGTGCCCCTCTTTGACGACTTCACCTACATTAGCGCTCCGTGTCTCTGACTCCCGCGCCCTTGCCATCGTCGTAGTCGCCGCCAACGCCGAGCGTCGCCATGGCTGCGCCGGGAAAGGCGTCGCGATGGGGCTCGCTTCTTTCCCAGGCCGTTGCCGGCGTGGAGTCAAGACTGGATACCATGCTGGCCGAGACGGACGAAGATGAGCCTAATTCGGCGGCTGCTGGTGCTTCTGCTGCAGCGCCGTCTCGGACCGCTACCACCGACACAACTGCCAAACAGCCAGTGCAGCCATCAGCGCCAGCAGCCATCAAAGCAGGTGTTACAGACTCGCGATCATCCTCTCGGAATCGTGCCAATGACCGACTTCAGGCAAGGCTGGCTCAGGCTCTGGCTGGTAAGGCCTCCGCCGCCAGTGCCAAGACAAGTAGAACGACGTCGTCGCCGAGGAGCTCAACCGATCAGGCTAGCCGGCCGTCAATAGAACAGCAAAGAGCTGCTACAGACAACGAAACTGTGGCGGCCAAGCAGGACGATGCGCACGTGGAAGTCGAGGACGCCGAGAGCAATGGCGTAAGCTCTAGACCCGAATCATCCGATATCGTATCGGCAGCAGATAACACCGAGGCGTCTCCAACCGCGCCGCAAAAGCCGAACCCAGATACTACGACGACCGAATCGGAGAACAACACTCGCGCGATTGATCAAGACGAACATGTTTCGCAAGGCACAGACGAGGCTAGACTATCTCTGTCAGAGCAGAACTCCTCAGCGTTGACAGCGAACGATGAAATCCATTCAGAGCTCATAAAAGAGTTGCAAGACCTGAAGGAAAGACACCAAGAGGAGATTCGAGAACACCTAGAGCGCATAGACTCGCTCGAATCTAAGCTCCAGTATTTGTCCAAGACGGCGACGGAAACAGCGAAAACGGCACTGTCATCGGCGCCGTCTGGCAGCCCTGAACAGAAGCTTGCGGAGAAAGACGAAAAGATAGCTCTGCTCATGGAAGAGGGACAGAAACTATCCGCCAATGAGCACAAACTACGCACTACGACAAAAAAGCTTCGAGCTCTTCTCGGCGAGAATGAGAAACAACTGGCGGACTTGAAGACGAGACGAGACAAGGCCATTTCCGATGCCGAAGCCTTGCGCGCGCGCCTGGACGGATCCGAGGAAGCGGAACGCCGACAGGAGGAGGCCAATCGAGTTGCCGCTTCACTCCGCAAGGAAATCGAGTCTCTGAAAAGAGAGAATTCGAAAAAGGACGATGCCCATCGACGTCTCGAGCTGGAATGGAAAAAGAAGATGGAGCAGGCCGAGATGAGTCACCGAGATGCTCTGAACAAAGCCCTGGCCGCAGAGCGTCAAAAGCAAAAGGCGCTCGAGGAAGCAAACTCGGCTCTTTCCGCGGAAAAGGACGCAGCGGCCGAGCAAGCCCGACAAGACGAAATCGAATGGCGCGAGAAGCTCGAGCGTGCCCATGAGAGAGCACGTAAGACGGAGAACGAGCTCAAGGCCGAACTGCTGGCCGTGGAAGGCAAACTGGAGGCCATGCGGGTGGCGGCCGAAGAAGCATCCGCGGTAAACGGAGGCGAAGCGCAGGTCAAGATGTTCCGGCAGATGGAAACGCTACAGTCGCAGTATACGTCGGCTAGGGAGAACTGGCAAGGTATCGAGGCGTCCTTGATTGCCAAGTCGACCGGCTTGGAGAAGGAGAGGGATGAGGCACAGCGGCGGGAATCCGAAATGAGGAAGAAGGCGCGGGATGCGGTAAGTTTATTCCATGACGATTGCATGATTTATATGATAAACCTCCACTACTCTTGATCTGTGCATGGATTTGATAAAATCTGGGTTGGAAAGGAGAAGCAAGAGAAGGGGAACAGAAGAAAAGAGGAGCTCTCCTCAACTCGTATTAAAATACCACATGCATCATGTCTACGCTTTTCAAACGTGTTTTACTAATCAATTCTTTCTCCCCACCTAGGCCGTACGGCTGCGAAATGTCGAGGATGAGCTGCATGATGTGCAGCCAGCTCTCACATCTACTCGTCAAGAGTTGATCACCTGTCGAGATGAGATGGCGAAGCTTCAAGCATCGTATAAATCTTGTGAGGCCTCTCTGGTAGAGGCTCGAGAAGAGCTCGACAAATTGAAACAAGGCATCAATGAGAAAGCCAAACACGAAGATGACAAAGAAGAAGAAGAAGAAGAGGAAGTGGAAGCAGAATCAGTCGAGGCGCAACGACGCCAGTGGGTGGACGAAGTAGCTGGCGCAACAACACACAGAGGCCACCAAAGCCGCCCAGGTTCACCCCCCTTGTCCATATCTAGGACATTCAGCTCGGAACTGCTAGGCCTAGGGCTCTCTGGACCGGGCAAATCACGGCGAGCCCAAACGCTGGGCAGCATTCCTGACAACAACCCTACAGATATTCTGTCACCACAACCACCATCCTCATTACGACGTTTCGCCGGTCAGCCAGTCATTCGAACCCGAGAACCCTCTTACGCCAATTCTGCCCAGCCACCAGCCCCCTTTTCGCCCTTTGAAGCACCCAGCGAATCGGGACAGTTCCCCTCCTTCACCACAGCCATGGAACGAGAAAACGGGATACCAATACCGGAGATCGTGCCCAGTTGTGGATCGGCACGCCACCAGGACATGATTTCGGTGTCGACCGTCGCCGCGGGCCCATCCGTCCAGCTCGTGGAACGAATGAGCGCCGCGATCCGCCGCCTGGAAGCAGAGAAAGTGACGGCCAAGGAGGAAATGGCGCGCGTGTGCGGACAGCGCGACGAGGCACGGACGGACCTCGTGGCACTGATGAAGCAGATGGAAGAGACGAAGGCGGCTGCATCGAGGGTGCCGAATCTAGAGCACGAGGTGGCTAGTTTGGATGCGCGGTACCAGACTACCTTGGAGATGCTGGGGGAGAAGAGTGAGCTAGTGGAGGAGTTGAGGGCTGATGTGGAGGATGTGAAGGCCATGTATCGGGAGTTGGTGGAGAGGACGGTCAAGTAGATGCGTATGAATGGATTGATGACTTGAATGAACGAACGGTATACTCGGTAGATGGGATGGGGCTATTGCATGTCTGTGTGTAGAAGGGACACTGTGTGTTTGTATATATGAGGAGTATGTATGCCCTGATGTATATTCCGTCCGTGTACAAGTATGGATGTGTATGTACATATACATACAATGTAAATGTAATCATACGCGTGCCATCATGATTTTGTGTGCAGAGTATTTGTGTTTTTGTTTTATGTGTAATTATAAGGTATGTTTACACTTCTGCTTGGGTTTACTCGTGCACTCATATGTCTGTACTGTATGTGTCCATAGAGGAAGCATCAGGCAAGGCCCCCTCACACTTCCAACTCAACCCCCTCTCGCTCCGCCCCCCTCGCGATATAAAGACGGACCTACACAAAAAATCAGTACAGCCCGCTGCAACAGAGTCATGAGAGTGAAGCTTGTATCTTCACTTCACCGCAGCGGAGGTGGCCACTGATAACCCGAGTTGGCGCAAAAAGAAAGGGCATCGTAGAGACAAAGCCGGGACCAGAATCAGAATCAGAATCGTCAAATGATTGACGTACCTCCTTATCGGGGGCCAAATCCAGAGGCAGTTCATCCCGTGCGTTCTTGATGCTGAAGTCAGCGCCGTGTTTCACTAGTGCGACTGCTACGTCTCCTGTGTTGGTGTCATGAACATTAGCAAAATATGCCCGACTTTAAAGCTTATCCTTTCCCCTCCGGACAATGGAGCGCGTTTCCTGCAGAAGAACCCAATCGAGGTTTCCATGCCCATGCCCATCACGCAAACTTTCCTTCAACATTTAACAGTGTTGAAAAAAAACTCAACGTACCATGTCCCTCTGCAATAGCATGATGCAGGGGCGTATAGCCCTCGATGTCCGCCGCATTAACGGGGCTCCGCCGCTCAAGCAGCAAATTCGTCATGGGGAGTGATCCCGCAGCGGCGGCGCGGTGAATGGGATACTGGCCGCGGCGGTCGCGCACTCGTGTTGAGGCTGTGTTTGGGGAAGGAATGTCGAGGAGGAAGCGGGCTGTGTCGATGTGGTTTTTTGAGGCTATGAAGTGGAGGGCCGTCTTGGGATCATGGAGTTAGGAGTTAGTATACAACGAATTCCCCTTTTCTCCGGGTTTCCAGTCTCGTCTCTCTTGGTACAGTCCTTTTTGGTTTCATATTCCTGGGAAGACCATTTGGCCTTGGTTCACGACGTACCTGACCGCTGGAGTCTACTCTTGGTTAGAACGTGAGTCTGAAAGGAGGGTCTGGGGGGTTCCTTACTCTTCTCGTTGACGTTGGCCCCTTTTTGAAGCAGCAGATGGAGGATGGGCTGGCTGTTGGGCAGGCTGGCTGATATCATAAAAGGGGTCCAGCCGCTGCCGTCCTGAGAGAAAAAATGGTTAACACAAGGGACTACTGATAGTTGTGAGAGAAAGGGTGAAGGGTAGTATCTAGGCCCTGGCTTTTGCTTCAAGTCCGAAGCCTCTACTTCCTCGTTTCCACTTCACTTTTCTTCCTGTAAAACACTCACTTGTACATCTGGATCAAAGTTCTTCTGACTCGCGAGTAGCGTCACCATCTCGACGTTATTAGACGACGCAGCCCAGTGGATGGCGTAACGCCCATCATCGTCCTTCTTGGTGGCGAGCTTCGGGTCTGTCTGTGGCAGTGTCAAGGAAGTCTGGAAAAGACAATAAGTGCATCTCGCTTACTTTCAGTAGACCTTCTGCTTTCAAGACTGTGCAAAAGAGAGAAAAGAGAAATTAGATGAGTGGTGAACATGAGATGTGGGCTGAGGTGTATTTGTTACCATTGCCCTCTCTGGCAGCTGTGTGCAGAGGAAAGCGATCGTCACTGTCCATTTGGGCTGAGCGTTAACGCTTTGCGTGGATTTTTAGCAACAAGTGCAAGCAATCGTTTGATTCGATTCAGGACTGATTTCTGTAAATGATTGAAGAAGAGATCCTGTTGTGTCTTGTATTATGTGACATTCTGGGTTCATGAACGAATGACTGAATGAATAAGTGAGTGAGTGAGTCGAATCTGTTGTCTGCCTGACTGTGGCGCTGTGGCGCTAATCCCCGTTGTCAGCGCCACACTTACAGTACCATGCGTCGATGGCGCGAATCGCGCAGCTCTGCATATTCAATACTCGACATTCACATTCAACGCTCAACATTCGTCTGCATTGCCTTTAACGCTTGTCATCCGACAACCGTCATTTGACACGCCTAGAACTGCGAGCAAATACTCCTTGACCCACGGTAACAATGGAGACGCAACAGCCACCGCACGACGTGCTACGGCTCGGCGCCCTGGCATCTCGGAATGCGCTTGTCTCGAGAAGCTTGTATTCAAGCACCAACACCAGCCGCCATCACCAACAAAGCACCACCACCACCTCCAGCAAGCGGCAGAAACTCGATGACGACTACAGCGACCCCTCCATGAAGCGTCGCTTCCGCTCCGAATACGCCGATGTCCAGACCCTCCCTGCGTCCCTGGCAGCCAGGCAACCGTCCAAGCAGCCGGGAAAGAAGCTCCTCGTTCCCAAATCAAAACCCGCAGGCGGGCAAAAGCTGCTCGAGGCCGATCCAGGATCAACCGCTTCTTCACCACAACAAGGCAACACGAGTCTTCTTTCGTCACGAGACACACGCGGTCTCGGCGGTGGTGTCCTTCAACAACAACAACAAAAACCCGAGTGGCATCCACCATGGAAGTTGATGAGAGTCATCTCCGGCCACCTTGGCTGGGTGCGCGCTCTGGCCGTCGAGCCCGGCAACAAATGGTTCGCCAGCGGCGCGGGAGATCGCACCATCAAGATCTGGGATCTGGCCTCAGGTTCCCTCCGTCTGACGCTGACAGGGCACATCAGCACCGTGCGTGGCCTCGCCGTGTCGCCTCGCCATCCATACCTCTTCTCTTGCGGTGAAGACAAAATGGTCAAGTGCTGGGATTTGGAGACCAATAAAGTTATCCGCCACTACCACGGCCACCTCAGTGGTGTTTATACGCTTGCTCTGCATCCGACGCTCGATGTCCTCGTTACTGGAGGTCGGGACGGTGTCGCTCGTGTGTGGGACATGCGCACCCGCAGCAACATCCATGTTCTCTCTGGCCATACCGGCACGGTCTCTGACCTTAAGTGCCAGGAGGCAGATCCCCAGGTTATCACCGCATCGCTTGATTCTACGGTCCGGTTGTGGGATCTCGCCGCCGGCAAGACCATGGGGGTGCTCACCCATCACAAGAAGGGCGTTCGCGCGCTGGCCGTCCATCCGACCGAGTTTACGTTTGCGAGTGGAAGCACGGGGAGCATCAAGCAGTGGAAGTGTCCCGAGGGGGCCTTTATGCAGAACTTTGAGGGGCAAAATGCGATTATTAACACGATGAGTGTGAATCAGAACAATGTCTTGTTCTCTGGAGGTGCGTACTGTCTTGTTGGCCGTGTCATTGTTCTCGGGACGGTGAATTCAAACATGACATCCTGAATGCTAACGAAACTCCACCTTGGTATAGGTGACAACGGCTCCATGGGCTTCTGGGACTGGAAAACCGGCCACCGCTTCCAGGCGCTGGATACGACCGCCCAGCCTGGATCATTGGACGCAGAAGCAGGCATCATGAGCTCGACGTTTGATCGCTCTGGCTTGCGTTTGATTTGTGGTGAAGCTGACAAGACGAGTATGTACATCCTTTCTTGCCATCCTTTTTCCGTTTTCTTTTGAATATTCTTTAGGCGGGAAACGATAAGCCCATCACTTCTGCCCCTCTCTCAGACGAAACACATCACTGACCTCTTATAGTCAAAATCTGGAAACCGGATGAAAAGGCTACAGAGGAGTCCCATCCCGTCCAATGGACACCAACGCTGGGTCGACGCAAATTCTGAGGACTATAATGTGACGGTAGAAGCAATGTCTGGCGTTTCAAATTGATTTGGCACAAAAAGAGAGAACGGAATTGGGCGGGCTTGAGAAAATACCCAAACGAAATGTTGTATATTTGTATATCAATGGTATCTCGGCGTTCTGCTTCACACTCCTATGCCCATGGCCCTCAACTCTCCATCGTCCCGGAGCGCCATCTTGACTTCATCATCTGCAATGGCCAGACGCATTCTGCTCGACCTCTCCGCTCGATGGGCCTCTAGATTGACTAGACCAGCGGCTACGAGGTCCAGAGCAGCGGTGTGGACGTAGCTCGCTCGGCCCCGATGTCGCTGGTTCACACCTGGCGTGCCCTGAAGGCCATTCTCTAGAATTTGAGCCATACCTGGCAGCGCAGGTGCTGCGTAGGCAGTGGCTCGCTGCAATTCATCGACTGTTTCGCCAAAGGTCGTTTCCGCGAGTCCAGTCCGCCGGATTCTTAAGAGGAGCGCTGCCATGAGCAGCTTAGACATCAGCGGCAGGCCTCGCAGGTGTTGTTGCACCGGATTAGTAGTCGCTTCGTTGATGGCTTTTTTAATAGTGACGATTGTGACTCGTCCGCGTCTTTTCATTAGATCCTGCTTGCCGGGATGCTTGCTTGGCGTTGCCGGATCGCCTTGTACCTCGTTTTCCGCAATCTCCACTGCCCGTCGGCAGATATCTAGGGCTCGTCGCGCGTCACCGCTGACAGCGGCGACCTTTCGGCTGGCGAACTGGACGGCATCTGCATCGACAACGTCTCCAGGGACGCCCTCGAGACGTGACTGTATGATCTTCATGAGCTGCTCGTGGGTGTAGCCTGGGAAGGTTATGCGGGTAAGACCTAGTATGGAAGCGCTGTTAGATTATTTGGATGTTGCTGCCGGTGGAGGTATATGTTGAGCCATTATATAATATAGTAGACAGCTAACAGGCACAAATATACATACCAAGTCGACTGCTGATTTTGTTGCTCAGCGTTCTTTCGGGAAGATCCATGGTATTCGCGACCGCAAGCACGATGAGACGGCTGTGTCGCAGAGTCGGCCAGTTGAAAAAGTTGTACATGACTGCCTGGTTCTTCGTGACGAGCTGATCCAGCTCATCCATCAAAACAACACAAGGCACACGTCGGGGGCTAGGATTACTAAACTCTCGCTCCAATAGATCTAGAGCTTGAGAGGGACTCGCTCGCTCCCCCCTCAGCGCCTCCCATAGCAAAGCATATGACTGGTGAGGATCCGTGATTTTCATGCCGTTGATTTCGACAAAGATGAAGTCATCCAACTCATCAGAGCGGACTGACTCCTCGAGGCGGGCGATGACTTCGCGAACGGTGGCAGTCTTTCCTGTACCAGGGGTTCCCGATATGTAGATGCAGTTCCCGGTTCCTTCTGAGATGGAAGCCTCAAGGTGTGAGTACACGAGGGAGAACTCGCCCTCTCGACACGGTAGACTTGTTGGAACAGATGAGACATGGAGACGAGAGCGCGCTATTTGGAAGGGAGATCCCTGAATGGCACTTGGTGATAGTTTTCGGGTAGCTAACGGCGTAAATTCGAGCTTCTTGCCCGCTCCACTGTTCACATAGGTTAACAACACCGCGTCAATGGCACACACACGCATGACTTGGTTCAAGCCGCCCTTGCTTCCCCTGGAAAATGATAGGCGTAAAGAGCGTCGAGGGTAGAAAGAAAAAAGAGGATGAGGACTTCAAGATTGAGATTACTTGCCTTCTTGGACCACGCGACCCTGGCTCAGCATGGCCTCGCCTGGACTGAGGTGTAGTAACGGCAGATCTGGCTCCTTTGGTGGGAGTCTGCGGCGGTTGGTAGGGTGTGTCTTGAGGTGACTTCTCGCGAGCCTTTCGTCGACCACGGACGGCCTTCGTGCCCTTATCCACAAATTCAATCAGTTGGAATAGGTCGGCAGCACCTGTATATAACTCCTCCCAGACGAACTCGTCTGTATAGGTCGCCGTCCGTGTGTTGCACCCTCTCCGACAAACAAACGTTTTTCCGTAGGCTTGAGAGCTTCGTGGAATCTTGCCCGACGGATAAGCAGATAGAAACGAGTTTAGAGAGCTGACTTTGGCTTTGCCATTGATCGATGCTAGGGGGTTGATGTCCCAAGACGGTGTAATGTAGAGTTCATTCTGAGGGGGGGGGGAAAGATATCAGTATAATTGTTCTATACCTGGACAGTTGCATGCGGCGGTATTTTACCCAGTAAAAATCTTTCATCTTCTTGTCCTTGTTGCGAATCTCCTTCTCCGTGGAAAACCACATGAAGTTGGCTGCTTTTTCGCCGTCACCATCGTCCTCGACAAATTCGCAAATGACAGCCACCCAGGCTTCATTGGAGCCTTCTGCTTTGAGCAGGACTGTATCGCCTATTCGACACTCAAATGTTCCTATGCGAGCGCCCACAATCTTGTTGCCGGTGACTTTGCGTCTCTTTCGATCGCTCTGCGTGCCATCGCTTGCTCGCTCGGGGGATTTGTCGGCGTCGTAGATCCACTCCCAGGGCAAATCGTCACTGCCTAACTCATCATCAGAGTCACCGCGGCTGATACCTGTACAGGCTCGTTGTTTTCTTGCATTCGTCTCGGCTCTCTTTTGCTTGGCATTTTTCGGTGTCATATTGCGCGCAACATTCATCTGTATGGTTGAGGCCATGAGGGTCACGACTCACGACTCTACGCGACCTCGAGACGCGACTTGGGCCCGCCCTGGCAGCGCCCGCCGCCGCCGACAACGCCGTTACCTTGTTACATCATACATGTACCTACCTACGTATGATCTTCCCCACTACATAGGTATATGTACCTAATTGCGGCATCGGGCAGCTCAGAGCTGCCACCTACAGTGGCCCCAAATGAATAACGCGAAAATCTCTCCACTTTTCGTCGCGACGCGTCAATTTAGCTTCATCCAAAAACCAACCCATCATCTTTGAGCAGCCATGTCTACGCCACCACGCCCTTTGAAGCCATTCAAAAAACATACGA
>SRQH01000189.1:0-43837 GCA_018360345.1 Claviceps sp. LM84 group G4 | reverse complement strand
ACTTGTAGTTCTTTTAGGAGCTCGTCATTGAAGGACTCAGTTGTAGCCGTCTCGAGATCACGGCGCTGTTCCCTCCAGAACTCGTCCTCTTCCTCCCCGTTATCAGACTCCTCGTAATTGGAGTCAAGATCATCAATAATGCGTTTAATTTCGGCCATGTTTGTTTTCGAGGTGTAGGCCATAGGAAATCAGATCGTCGGAGGATGGAGGAGAAAAATCGTGATGCAGACGTGGGAAGCCGAAATGCAGATGGTGCATGAATGGATGGTTTTTTTGGGGACGGACGGTTCCATTTTACAGGAAAAAGAATTGTGCGCACAAGCGATCCGTTGTGATACATTGCCCTGCGGGGAGCCATGCCCTGCGGGGAGCCATGCCCTGCGGGGAGCCATGCCCTGCGGGGAGTCATGCCCTGCGGGGAGCCTTAGAGCTCAGGTACCAAATCAGCAGACAAGTAGGTACGGTCGTACGGAAGGCGATCCGTGGTACATGGCAGTGCTGCACTGTAGGGACCCCACTTGGCGTCGTTAATCGATGGTACAAAAATCGTTGGATGGGCCACCCCACAGGTGGCGATGGTAGTAGGTACATTTATTAATTTAAAAGTTAGGTACCTCTGCCAGTGTACCTATGTACATATCATACGGAGTACCTACATACTACGGAGTACGGAGTAATCATACTTCGGCAACATTCCCCAAAAAGCAAAACAAAAAGTAAAGGAAAAAGAAAAAGACAAGAGTATGTAGATAGGTACATACGTTATATAAGTGACAGTAATAACTTACCATAACGGACTGAAAAGACGCGCGCGCAATCAAACACGACCCCAAGAACAACTCTTTCCCGGCCCCCCGGCAATACGCCGTATCGTGATTCGCATGTACTCCGTATACGCGCGAAACCAGCCCAGCCATGAACATAACTTACACGGGTAGTCTCTGGTTCATACGAATACGGAAACTATGTACCAGCCTACCAGGTAATATGCAGGTATGTCCGTACATACTACGTGTAGTGCTAAAAACAGATGCAGAAAAAGAACCCCTAAGAAGTACCTATTACATAAATACAAATGTAGGTACCTATAGTACGGAGTACCTACCTAGGTAGGTAGGTATGTATGTACCTACATAAGCAGAAGAAAGAAAACGCACAACGGACAAATAAAAGTGGAGTGAGATTTGAAACGAGGCCGACACCCTATCTCCGCCTGCCCCTTTCTTTCTAGAAGGCGAGTTGTACATAAGTTGTAACCTGTAACTCCGTAAGTTGTGAGCTTGTGAGGCAGGGTACCTAAATAAACAGGGGTCGCTTATCTGCGTGACGGACGCAGATTGACATGAAAAAATTGCGGTTCTCGCTGGAACGGGAATGCGTGGGAAAAGAATCATTTGGACCGGACAGGGTCTCAGGTTCGGTAGGTGTGCTGAATCTGACGGACTTGTGTTACTCGTGATTCTTGGTGCTGCTATGTACAGCCTGCGGCATTGTCCTACTAACAGCAACAAGGCACTTGACCTGCTGCGTCGTCACTCGTGAGTCGTGACTCCGAGTGAGGCCATGGGTCTAATGAGCAAGTTTGCCCTACCTCCAGTCAGTGCCCCTCGTCACGTCACGACACGACCACGGTGCATACATACGGAGTAAATAACAACATCTTGTATATTGCAGCCTTGCAGCGGTGTGCGCTGGCCATCCATCACCCAATAGCAAACTTCCCATCATGGGCAAACTCCAGAACATCATATCATCAACATTGAGGACGCGTCATCACACGTCCACGGGGGGCAACTTTTTCAAAACTACCAGAGGCAACTACAAATCAGACCCGCTGTACATGACGACGGCTTCTGCATTTTTTGCTTCTGGGCCTTTGTGTCCATGCCCATGCTCGCAGGCTGCAGCATATTATTACTCAGACCCTCTCACCCCAGCCTATGATGGATGCCTCACGCCAAAAATGTTGGCTGTTGATAACATAAATTCTCCATACCCACGTGTGCGCGCGCTCAACCGAACGAACCACCCCTACTTCCTGCAGATAAAAAAAACATTCACACTGCAACAGGCAGCTAGATTATAAAATTAATAAAAAAGGGAGGGTATAGCACAAGTTGTAAGTCCGCGGAGACCGCTTATTGGGTTTGCTTAATCGCTGATCGTGCGCTCAACACAATCCAAAAACTACCGAATTCGATTAGTATTTTGCTCATGTATGCACGTTGAAGTAAGGAGGCGAGAAGAAAGAGCCATTGGAAGCTTACCTTTTGGTGAACAACTCCTTGGTTGCCCAGATACCGCGCCATGCTCTTCACCAGCTCGACCTGTTCTTCTGGACTCAGGCTGGTAATGGCAGTCTCGAGAATGGATCCCATGGTGACCTTGTGGAGAGAAATAAAGGTGTGGTAATACATGTAGGCGAAGAAGCCCATGATGAACTGGCAATCCATGCGATCCGTCATGCCTCCGTGCCCCGGAATGGAGTCGCCAAAGTCTTTGAGCTTGAAGCTGCGCTTGAGTCCTGACGCAAAGAACCCGCCAAAGGGTGCGATCAACGAGGCAAACGAGGCCAGAACAAAGGTGTGGATCTGGATAGGCGCAAACGTAAACGACAGATTGGCCAGCTTCGGCGGCAGGAAGAACAGTTCCGGCATGTGATATGTGCGGGCAATAAAGACCGGGTTCGGATCGCATTCTAGGCCGGTGAAGACGGTTGCGCCGAGGTCCTGAATAGTTTTACGATTAGAACTCCGTTTATTCTTTCTTGTTTTCTGTTTGAAGTGGCTTTGCCAGCCAAGAGAGAAAAAGAGGGTGTGGTCGCGCTTACATTGACAGGACAGATGAAATACTTTGACCGGCTCATTAAGTTCACGAGAATTGTGCCGAAAAGGACAGTGGTAATCCACGCGCCTACAAATCCTTCTACAGTCTTCTTTGGCGACAATTTAATGAGCTGCGTTCGGCCAAAGGCAATTCCGCAGATATAGGCAAATATGTCGTTGGTAATGACGAGCGCAGCGGGCAGGAAGAACCAAATCATGCCTTCAAAGACGTTGTTCATCACGAAGTGCGCCTGGACAACGATGAGGTAGAGGGCCATGTGCGTCCATGCAAAGTTAGTGAACTGAAACTTGTAGTGGCCAGCCTGAAGCGAAGCGACGAAGAAGACAAATCCTGCAGGGCGCGTTCAAAACGGTTAGCTATCTCATATGCAAGAAGTTATACAGAGAATGGGAAATGGGCAAAGAGCGGCATCTTCCTTGTGACGCACCAAAGACATAGAGGATGAAGCTGATGAAGCGATGATGAGTGGCAAGAGGAAGCAGCACCTTGTCTACCAGGACAATGTGCTTGAAGTAGTAGATGACGCTCTCGCCGTATAAAAAGTACATGGTCGTTGCCAGCCAGTACCAGTTGAGGCTCTTTGTGGATCGAAGAGATCGCGCTCGGCTCGGTACATTGGCGATGGCAATGACTTCTTTGAAAGAAATGATCTGGATCGCCGTAACAATGATGATGACGTAAATATGGCCGATGAAGAGGGCTGAAAAGAAGAGGGCCAACATGCACATAGTCCAGAAGGCTCGGGTCATAAAGTTGGCCTTTTTCTTTTGGTATTCCTCCTCGGGCGATGGGGGTTTCTGCGCATCGGTAAATGTCAGTTGAGAAGAAGAAGAAGAAGATCCGGCATTATTTAGGGAAAAGAAGTGGGAAAAAATGAGGAATATGAGAATACATAACTCAGACATACCTCTTCCACGGGCGCTAGCTGGCTTTGGGCTCTGGCTCGAGGACTCATGGGAGCAGCGCCTCCATCTTCAGACGCGTCGCTGAAGCTGGATCGGCGACCCTCAGATCCGCTGGCATGGCCGCTGTTGTGGGGGAATCTGACCCCTCTCTTTGACCTGGGCATTGTTGAAGTTGTAAATGGAGAGATGTATTGGAATTGAAGCTGAATCACTTTGACTTTTTAACCGATCGCTGGCTCGTCGCGACAGATTTCTGCGTGCAGAGGCTGAGCGAAACTCGAAAAGGGGATCACTTCCGAGAAATGATGATTCGCGGGGTGAGCGATGGCAGAGGTAGGTGGTCGCAGGATCCTGAATGCTAGGTGGTGCGATTGACGTCGGGCAACGAAAACAGGACGGATGGCGCTCAGCATGAAAGTCTGGGAGATGGCGATTCAGCAGAAAATGGTGGTGAAATGGAAAAACTATCGGCACGCCGTTTGTCAATGACCGCGGGCGTCGTAGTCCGCGAGGTCGGGGATTCGGCGTTTTTTTGGCGGGCAGGGGACCGTTGGCGTTGGGATGAAGAAGAACGGATTGGATGACGATGCGGGTCGCGGAGCCCAAGAGAACTTGCATTCCCGCAGATCGTCAAGTCAGACGGACTGCTCGGTGGTGTGGCTGGACGGTGATGCAATGTACATACATGATATGTATACAGCTCCGCCACAGTCTCAGCCACAAAGGTCGTACAGAGTATGTACAATTGTACATACAACGTGACCCCGCGACAGATTGGCGATTTGGCAATCTCAGATCTGCAAATCTGATCTCCGCATCGGCGCATACAAGCTACAACATGTCTGTGGTATGACACGACTTGCTTCGCGTCCCAGCCGCGGTATTGCAGCCAACGTGCCGGCTTAATGCGCTCCGTCTCCCGTGAGGCCATGACGCCCTTGCATTGGCCCATCTACCATGGATATCGACGAGTTTTCAGATGACGGCTTTGACGACCTGCCCGCCAATGCCCTCCAGGAACTCGAACGTAATGCCATCCAGCTCACCCAGGCCCACGCGAAGCGACAGCAGGCTCAGCCTGATGCGACACCGCATCGACTATCCAGCTACGGCTGGGAAGAGGAGGACGATGATCTGGACACTACCGAAGTGACGCATGATGCTGGATGTCCCATTGGCCGACCCGTCGTCGACAATACCTTGCGCCAACAACTGCCGTCGCAACAGCGTCGCGAGGCTGGCATAACCGCTTCTTCGCAACCTCCCCGTCGGCCAGTCCCCCCATTGCCGAATCCCCGATGGAATCCGGCCCTCGACAACTCCAAGATGGCTGCTGCCTCGAGCGGCCGTCTACACTCGCAAGCGCCGGGTGGAGGACCTCCTGATGCTTCAATGTCGATGTCTCAGAGGTATCAACCTCCCACACATGCTAACAGTCAATTCGTCCGACCTATCCTCCCGGCGAACCGAATGCACGCTTCTTCTCAAGTTTCCCAAAGCTCACAGGCTGGTTTCGCAGGAGGAGACGTGCTCTCTGCCCTCCAGCGTCGAGTGCGAGTCCTCGAATCCGAGCTTCACTCGGCCCGCGGTGAAGCGTCCATCCTTCGGGCCAAGTCCTTAAAAGCGCAACAAGAATATGAAGGACAGGTTGCGCGCCTGAAGAAGCTCAACGCAGACCAGATGGACAAGCAGACGAGGATGGTCGAAGCTGCCGTAGCCGCAGAGAAGAGCGCTAACACCGAGCTTCAGTTTCTCCAGCAAGACATCCGAGAAGTTCAGGGCAGGACACGGAGAAAAGACGCCCCTGGCGGCAGTAGTGCTAACACGCCTAGGAAAGCAGCTAGGTCACGGGGGTTTGCTGACGGCTTTGACGAGATGGACGTTGCCGTCAGTCCAAGCAAGGGTGTGGGCCGAGGGAAGTCGTCTGGCCCTGTTGCCGCCAATGTTGGAGAGCGGACGCCCAGCAAAGGGAAACGAAAGCGTCCAACTGTCGACAGTCCGGTCGCTGCACTAGAGACAACGGCAATTGACCAGATCATCATGAACAATGGCTATCGACCGGAATCGCAGGCTACCGCCATGCCAGTGCGGCCGGCGCAAGCCTCAGCCGCTCCGTTCGAGGTATGTATGCTCGGTTGGGAAACTACCTGCTCATCTTCCCCTTCCCTTAATTGTTTGTACTACATAGTAGTCTGTTCATTGCGTCAAACCGCCTGTTTAACTGACCCTTGGTGTGGTGTCCCTCTAGTTTTTGCAGCTTGTCCTGGACCATGGGGCATTCCACCAGCAACCACCTACCTTTGACACATTTTCTCGCTTCACGTTTCCGTCCGAACCCGGGCGCACGTTTTCCTCCATGATATTCGAAAAGCTGCCTCTAATGGGAAATCCACATCGCCCAATGCAGCTGCTCGTGGATTTTGCCGAGCTCATTGTTTCTCTCTGGGCGCGATGCGTCGATGAAGAGATGTGGGAACCCATCAAATATCTCATCGCCCTCATCTCCTTCACGCTCGACCTACATACCACATCTGTGGTGCCTCTTCTTGTTCCCAACCTTGTGCCAGTCGCACTAGCAACGCTCATCACCGTGGCCGATGCCCGACGACGACTCCCCGACGGCAGCTTCTCCGGCCCTGGCGCCGAGGACGCGTTTCGCGAAACGCACATAGACACCGAGAAATTATTGCGCCTCCTGTACGTGTCAGCGGTGTCGTGCTCGATGGAGCCGACCGAAACCGAAAACGGCTTCGAGTACACGTCCATTGCGTTCTGGAGACTCATGCCCCTGGACATGGTGCTTCTCCTGTTGACGCCCAAACAAAAGCCCGGCGATGTGATTGGCATGCTAGATCTGCTGGGCACTTCAGTCCTTCCCGCGTCGATTGGTCCCGTTAGCGCACCAGACATGGGATCTTGTGAAGATGTTGCCAAGGCCATCGTGGAGAGGGTGTCCGCGAAACTGACCGAGCAAAGCCGTCTGCCCATGACGCTCCACACGAAACGATCCATCCGACTCGCCGCTCTCCGAACGCTCATCGCCTTCTCAACATCCCCCTTTGGGGCTCTCCACCTAGCTTCGCATGATCATGCGATTCCGCGACTCGTCCACTGTCTCAGTGCCGCCCTCGACGAACTATACGACCAGGCGATCCCACCCGGTGTACTAGCCCCGCTGTCTGAGTCTCTCAGCTCCAAACTCCAGCTGCATGATTCCACGGCGTCGGCTGATCTGTACCTCATCATCTCGCAGAGCGTGCTCCTCGTGCACAGGCTCGTGACGGACCCGGCAACGGCCAACACGGCCGAGGTGGCGCAGAAACTGTCCATGTCGCATGGGGGAAGCCAGCGATATCTGCTATCGTTGGGACGGCTGGCCTTTGCGGAAGAGGATTTGGTATTTGAGGCGGGTATTGAGGGGGAGGTGGTGGAGGCGGCGCATGAGTTGCTTGAGTTGGCAGTGACGCCGGATGAGGGTGAGACGATTAGTGCTGCGTTTGGGGCGTGAGCATCTTGGAGGGCGTCTTTTGTAGTGATGGTTGAAGCGTTAGCGATGATTTTGTATAATGAAGATGCGTTGGCATTATAGGCGGATATGCATGTCAGTTTTTAAATGGTAACGGGACGTGGATAGATTAGATGGTAGGTATGTACCTGTAGATGGGCGTCAGTGTCGTGGACACAAGTGATGAGGCATGGGTATTATAGATGCGGGACTTGAGACATTGCAGCTTAGATGCTGGACATGAGGCATTATGCACTGGATATAACACTTGGGAGACAAGAAGATGCTGGGGATAGTTATGTACATCAGACATGAGACGCGGACTCTCGGCACCACCTGCACGACAACTCTTCACCTAAAGCAGACTTCCCTCTCCGACTCTTCATGGTAGAAATACGGCGTCTCACATCGTGTGGATTATGCACGTCATTACTTGTTTTCCTTTCTTGGATCATGAAGATCCAATATTCTCCCCGAAACCGCCGCATTGGAGGTAGGTAGGTACCTACTGTAACTTGTAAGCAAGCCGCGAATGCGCACCATCAAGTGAATCGAAGCTTGCACTTGGCAAAGCAAGCCGCAAATTGCCAATCAATCTTATGAATTTCTTGGATATAGTGCAGCTTAGTCGGTGAGGTCGGTACATACGACCATACCTACCAGAGAATTCGGGATCCCGTCCGCTCTCCCATAGACAAGCTGGTAAGGGGCAGATTAGTAGTTGGGTCGGTGACGACCAGCGAACACCGGCTGTTGTATGTCGTGTTCCTTTTCGTATAGGACTTCTTTTTCTTTTTGCATACATAGGGTCTTGTGTGTGGATGGGTGCTCACCCTGCGTTCTTCTTGCACGGGCAAAGTTGGATTATGTACTGTACTTTGTATGCCGGATGATGCTGCCTCCTGGCAACTGTTACACTGAATTAATAAAGACGCCGTACGAAATCTATCAAAATCTGGTACCAGGTTCACACCTTCAATGAAATACCTAGGTACTTACCATCATCGGCTCCACTACAAGTATGCTAATGTGGCCACCACCTCTCCTCTCCTCCTCTCCTCCTCTCCTCAGCCCAGCGGCAGCCCTTTTCAAAGAAAAAACCTGCAAGAAAGACCAATCTTGGCCTCCATTCTCCTTTCCATCTATCTTGCGAAGCCCCTCCGCGTTGTCAATTCGTCCGCATTGAACGGCGAGACAGCACGGCTGTGTTTTGCAGAAGTTCAAGCGCGTCCAGATCACTCCACCCAGTCGCCGGCAGTTTGACCACCACCACCACCACCACCATCACCAATAATACCATTACTGTGCACAATCTGCACAGCCACTTCCCATGCACCCATTAAGAAGATAAGTAAAACAATAGGAGAAAGGTAAACACCCAAAAATGCGTGGAGTAAACCACCACGTGCATCAACTGCCCGCTCCCAAAAATTAGAACCGGTGTTGCCGACCCACGCTCTCCACCCGCACACCGAGCTTGACCATCTCGCGCGAGTCAATCACACCTCGCCCGTCAAACACCCATCTAGGCTTCGCCATGTCAGCCGCGATGCGCACCCAGTCCAACCGCTCCTTGGCTTTGTATTCCTCGGCGCTGCCCATCCCCGTCGCGTGGCCAGTCTTCTGGCTCTCCTTCTCTTGGATACAGTCCGGGCAGTCATCGCTGCACGCGGGTTCAACGTTGAATTGCTCGAGCGGGTCGTCGGACGTTTCTCCCGGTCGTTGCACGAGGTACTTGTGTAGGGCCAGCAAGTCGTTCGCTGAGGGTATCGAGGAGTCGAATGGCCGGGGATCAGACTTTGGGTCGGGTTTTCGGTTGCTCGCCTTGGAAGCGCCCTCCTTCGCAGGCGCAGTCGGTGTGGGCACAGGGGGAGGAATGGGTTGGTTCCGGAACTCGTCGAATTCGGTAGCAATCACCACGGCTGTAGCTCCATAGCAAGCGTCGTAGGCATTTCCGTGAACAGAGATGTTGTTGCCTGTGGCCAGTGGCCCAAGAGTAGCCTTGATCTCTTCCTTGATGACCAAGGGGTTACAGCAAGGGTCAAAGACGGCGACTTGTCGAGGGCGCTCCTCCAGCAGAGTCTTGATCATCTCCAGCGCGGGAGCTTCACGGGTATCCGACGTATTCTTCTTGAAGGCGTAGCCGAGAATTGTCACCTTTTTGCCGACCAACGTGTTGTTCAGGCACTTGATGACGCGGTTGGTGAATCGGTCACGAGCGTAGTCGTTCATCTTGACGACTTGTCGCCAATACTCACCCACCTCTGGGAGTCCCATTGTTTCGGCAAGATACACCAGGTTCAGAACATCCTTTTTAAAGCAGCTTCCGCCGAAACCAATACCAGCCATGAGAAATTTGTTGCCAATTCGAGGATCCACACCGACTGCCCGGGCGACTTCATCGACATCGGCTCCCGTTTGTTCGCAGACGGCCGAGATGGAGTTGATGCTTGACACGCGTTGCGCCAACATCGAGTTGGCAACGAGCTTGGCCAGCTCCGATGACCAGACATTGGTCGTGAGAATGCGGTCTCGAGGTACCCATGTGGCATACACTTCAACGAGAGCCTCGGCAGCTTTTTTGCCCGAGGATGTAGGGGCCGATCCAATCAAGATTCGGTCGGGATAGAGAAGGTCCTTGACGGCTGTGCCCGCCGACAGGAATTCCGGATTGGACAAGATTTCGAAATGCACGCCGGGACGATGCATGGAGAGCTAGCAACTTGTTAGACGTTTCGAGATCAAAGCCTTCCCATTTGATGGAGGACGCCGTAGTGACAGTCATCGTTGCCTTCAAAAAGCGAGACCTGATGCACATTCTAGTCCACTGCACAGGTCTCTGGAAGTCGAAACACGCACCGTATCGGCCACAAGCTGAGCGGTCCTGCAAGGGACTGTACTCTTCTCTACGATGATGGCACCCTCGCGAGCGTACTGCGCCACGACCGCCGTCACAGCCTCAAAGGCCGTCATGTCAGTCGCGCTGCCCGCACCGGCGCCGCGGTCCTTGGTCGGGGTATTGACAGCGACAAGGACAACATCGGCTTCCCCGATACTCGTGGCAACGTCTGTGGTGAAGAAAAGATTGGCTGGGCGGCATGCCACGTGGGTTCGGTCATGCTCAGTTGACGTCGTCTGCGCCTCAAGGGCGTCTTGGTTGATGTAACTGAAGCTGCGCGAGCCATCACGAGCGACTCGTACAATGTCGTGCAGGCCAGGCTCGTAAATGGGAGGATGCCGTGAATTCCAACGACGAATGCGCACCACGTCTCGATCGACCACCGTCACCTTGATGCTCGGGTTTTGGAAAGCGATGACGGCGGCAGTTGGCCCACCTATTGGGAAATGAAGGAACGGGTCAGAAAAGTAAAGTAAAGACGGGAAAGGGTCCGATTTTTTGGAAGCGAGAGCTTGTGAGTCGTCACTTGACAACGCCGGGAGCGCCGGAGGATGCAGCCAGGTTCCCAGCACCGTCTCAAAGCGGAGACTTTATTCTGGAACGCGTGCCTGGCGCGGACATGGGGATGATGCATGAGCATGGGTGTGAGTGGTGGTGGGTTGTATCTGATTACAGCAATTCCATCATGACGACGTACCAACATATCCAGCACCCACACAGCAGATGGTGCGGACCCTGAAGTCATCTTTGATTGAGCCATTGGCGTGCTCTGCAGAACCGTTGAGACTGAGTTTCACGATCGAGTCGGTAATGGCTTCGTCGAAGGCAACCATGGTGGCCGAATTGACTGGATGGGCTACCGGATCGGTCGAGAGCAAGCTTGCGCCAGCGTGTCGGTGATATGAGGCTCCGGTAGTAGATGGTGAACCGCGAACTTGAATATGACCGCAACTGTGGCCGTGGCTGTGGCCGTGGCTGTGGCCGTGATCGTGGACCGTGAGCGTCCTCGGAGAGCGTCAACCGTGAACGTCGACCGTAAACCTCGTGAGTGACTGGTGCTGCACAAAAGGCGCGAGAGGCTAGCAGCAAAGAGGTTCAAGCTGAGCAGCAAAGAGAGCAAGTGAGAAACAAAACGAAGGCATGCCAGATCACGGAGGAGGGAGGGGGGAGAGGAAGAAGAAGGAAGAGTAGAGGCCATGGCTTGCTTGCCAGACAGAGCCATGGATGCGTGCTTGCTTGGAGCCGTGGCACGGTGGCAGCGTCGAGTCGTCGAGGTGAGAACTGGAGAACTGGGAGTCTGGCTCTGCCATCTCCTGTCAGGGCTGAACGCGGCACTGGTCACTGGTCAGTAGTGGCTGGTTCCACCCGCCGCGAGGGCCCTGATTAAGCCCCTGAAGCCCCTGGAGGTTGGAGTCAGCCATTGGAAGTTTGTGAGCCATTCCCCGTCCGGGGGCCGTGGAGCGGCTTGCAACGGCTCCAGCCTCCAGACGAATCGTCACTGGGTTCATACAGAGCAGAGTACCTAACCCTACGTATTACGGAGTAGAGCGCCTTATTGGGTTGGCGCGCACATAGGTAGAATGATTGTCATTTTGTGACTAGATACATGTATGTACGTGGTTTCCCATGATTGTACGGAGTACATACGGAGTACTCTGTACGCGTATGCGAGCGCCCGCTGAGCATTCGTGGACCACCCGCGTCTCGTAGACTCGTCGACTGCCTCGGTCTCCCATGCGCCATGCCCACCGCAATTTCAGGACACCTTGGTAGACGCAACGGGCGAGTCCTCTGTGCAGTGTGCTATGATCCTTCAGCCCATGCCATAGACCGCCCACGGACACCCTGCGCAGTTGCCAGTTCGTCAGTCCTGCGTGTCCGCGCGGCTGCCCGGCGTCGGCCGTCGAGCCTCCCGTGTGGCATATTAGCCGCGGCAAGTTCCAACTGGTACCTACCTAGGTACGTACGTATGGAGTATGTACATATGTACGGAGTACGTATGTACCTAGCATAGGTAGGTAGGTAGGTACCTAGGTATATACATAGGCCCTTGGTCAAGCTCTTATTCCCGTTTATATCCAGCGACAAGCGACTGCCAGGAACAATTCATCGGACGCGTGTCCCGACTGGGGCATGCCGCATAGGTACCATGGGGCCTCGTCTTCAGGGGCGTTCAACACATTTCGCCTTGCTTCGTAACCCCAGCAAAAAGCCCCTTCGTCGCACCAAACCCTCGTGCGACCAGACTTGGGAAAAGGCCGCGTCTCCCTCAGCAGGTATGTACTCCGTACTGCATCTACCAAAAACAATAGGTAACAAGCCGCGTCCCATCATACGACCCAACATCATCAATTTCCTCTTACGTATTGCATGCCCCGCCCTGTTTGGACAGATCCGGGCTCCTTACCTTTTTCCCGACGTTCCGACTCCTTGTGAACACTGATGAATCCTAGGTATGTATGTATGTAGCCAGATTGCTTCGGGAGTCGGGACAGACAGCGCAAGATGCCATCACACGCCTCATCGCGCGCTACCGGCCACCAAACCCACCATTTGCCGTATCCTCTACGGAGCACAAAATACATGCATATGCCAATGACTGCTGTGGCTCGCAGCTTAGAAGAAGGAAATCAGAGACATGATGTCAAGGAGCATTGTCTACATATTCCGGGCGACCAGGCTGATCAATCCCTGCACGCACCATTCGTGGAATCCAATGTCAGACGCCACGCGAGGGATCTGGAAGGTTTCACTGGCAATCGACAGCAACAAACAATGGTGCGCCAGGGGAAACAAAGGAAGCGATGAGAAAGTCTATATACATAGGTACCTACCTAGGTAGGTACCTATGTACAGGTACTACGGCATCTTCAAACTCGCACGTTTGTCTTTGCTCCTTCGTCCATTGGTGCACCAGTCTTTCCCTACCTATGCCTTCACCAAATGCCAAAACAATGCAATGCGGAAAGAGCAGCTCAGCTAGCCCACGCCCACGCCACGGATGAACATGGATGACGCGTTGCGCACTTTGGCCCTGGTAAAAGCCAGACATGGAGGGTCGGAACTCGGAAGAGCTGACGTACCTACCTAGGTACCTACCTATGCACTCCCCACCCGTTCTGTTGCAACTTGCAACTTGCGCCCTCGCAGTCGCAGCCATTCCCAGCTGAAGAAACACCTCAACTTCGTTTGTGCTGGGCGTTTGCTGCTTTCGCGCCCGCATTCACGCTCAACTACGTCTCGCCTCGAAGGTCCAAGAAAGACAAACATATCGTATCGGCCTAAACAATGTGCAACAAATGCACTCTTAACTTCCGCCTTGCATTCGCTTACCACTCCCCCAAGGCCAACACTAGGTACCTCCTAGCCTCTAGGTACCTAATGTATGTATGTATGTATGTACTTTGGCCTTGGATCGTTGCATCCGAACCCTCGGGAATCTGGTGCAACTCTGGCAGACACTGGGCCCATTGGCTGCACGACTCGCACTACAACAAGATCAACACGGCCATCCAGTCCAGAAGCGGGCACAAGCAGCTTGAAACGGCGGCTTCTTTGCGTGTCGGGTGGCTGCCATCTTGTGGTGTTTGATGTCAATCCAGACGTCGATTGGTAGACGCCCGCAATGTGATTACTTCGCGCGCTCTCATTGGTTCTTTCTACAAATATTTCCGGCAACGCTCCGAACCCGACAGAAGACGCATCACATCGACTTACACGCCGAACCGACCTGATATCTCAACTCGGCATATTTCGACGAGGCCGACATGTCTGACCGTTGGTGTGATGAAGAACTTATAGGATGAGAGATCACAAGTTCTATCGTCTGGCAAGCTTTTTCGGACAATCATCTCTCGCTGCTGTCTTGGCCCGGCCACGTGAAGCACGTCGCCGTCTTGACTTGATCTTGAGTCACTCATGCGCCACCCCACGTACGCCATGGACGTTAGAGTTCTGCACAGCTGGCGAACCGGGTCCGACGACGAAACCTCGTGGCATGTCCACTCGCGATGTCATTGCAATTCATCCATCTGTGTCCGGTGTTGAAAGCTTCAATTTGAGCCCGCATCACTGGCCGCTGAAGCACGTGGGGTTCGTTTGTTCAACTCACTCGCATCATAGGATGCCAAGTAGAGAGGCGATGGTGGAAGCTGCTTGTGGTGGCAGAAAGCCGAGGCTTTCCAGAGATGAAATAGATACCATCATACTGCACTACTTGTATCGCATCGCATCGCATCGCATCGCGTCTTGAAACAGTTCACGTTGAAGCTTTTGCTCGCGACATCATTGTTCGTCGTTAGAAAGAAGCTGGCTAGAATGGCATCTACCAAGCTGATGAACGCTTCTGCCCCGTACCCCCAGCACGACTTGGCCCAATTTCCATCCTTCTTGAGAGGCAAGAAGATCTTGCTATGTACCGAATCGTTTGGCCCTGTCAATGGCGTGAGTCGCACAACACTCATGCTCGTCAACCACTTGCGCGACCACGGCGCTCGAGTCGCAGTAGTAGCGCCGCACAATCACACAAACCACAACACTTTCTCGCCGCCGCCTTCGCCTACTCTAGGACCGGCCGACAAACAGCCCGAGTTCCGACTAACTGGCTATCCTCTTCCCTTCAACCCCGAGCTCTCCGTCGTGTACCCGGTGCGCAACTCAACGCTCTACGCCCGCACATTTGGCGACGACTCGCCCCCAGACCTGATTTACCTGGCCTCGCCCGCAAGTCTGGGCTTCCAAGTCATGCTCCAATTACGTCAACAGCCGCGAGAGAAGCAGATACCCATCATATGCAACTTCCAGACCGATCTATCGGGATACTGCTCAATTCTGTTCCCCGCGCCGCTGAGCTCCCTAGCCGTCTTCACATTCGACGCCGTCCAGAGCTACCTCTTCCGGCACTCTTCCATCAAGACCATATTCTACCCCTCAAGATTCGTCAAACGCTACCTCACGAAGAACCACATCCAGGCCAACAAGCTAGAGCTCTTGACCCGAGGCGTAAATACACAACTATTTGACCCCAACCTGCGAAGAAGCGCCCAGCTGCGCAGAGAACTCGCCCCAAACGGAGAAATCATCTTCGTGACCGTCTCGCGCATCGCCGGCGAAAAGGGCTTCGACTTTCTCGCCGAGGTAGCCAAGGAACTCGACGCGCGGGGTCTCAACTTCAAACTCTACATTGTGGGAGGAAACCGGAACGCAGACGTGGAGAAGGAAATCCAGGAACTATTCGAGCCCCTTACCCGACGAGGCAAGGTCATCTTTTCAGGCTTTCAAGTTGGTGAAGATTTGGCCACTGCCTACGCAAGCGGGGATGTCTTCCTGCACTGCTCCGTCACGGAAACATTTGGGCTAGTGGTCCTAGAGGCTATGGCCAGTGGACTCCCCGTGATCGCTCGCGACGAGGGCGGTCCTTCAGATATCGTCCAGCACGGAGACACGGGGTTCTTAGTCCCCCCCAGGGATCTACACGACTTTGTGGCCAAAGCTGTTCAGCTTGCGCACGATACGCAGTTGCGGGGGCGGATGTCGCGGCGGGCGCGAGAGGCTGCTTGCGAAGCGACCTGGGAGAAGATCAATAACAAAGTCGCTTGGCGCATGGCGGATACGATTGAGGAGCAGAGGCGGGAGCAGCGGGGCGAGCAGGTGGCGCTGTCGTCGGGGCCGTGGCCGTACTCGGTTGCTTCGCAGAATATACTGGTGTCCATGTTTGGCTGGTTGTTGATGAGTAGCAGCTTGCGAGAGGGCGTGATGCGTAGTTTCATTGATGCGAGGGTGTTGGGGGGATTGGGTATCATTTTGTCATTCTGGGCTGTTACGGGGTGTTATGTTCTCTTTACGGAGTGTATAATGTGGACTAGGGGGCGTTGGAGAATGAGGACTGAAGAGGCCAAGGTAGTTGGGTGAACTTGGGCGCTGCCTCACCACCCTTTCATTTCTTGTTTACATTTCTTTTCTCATCGTGTCTTTGTTTTTGTCACTGGTGGGGGGGTTTTTTTTTTCACTTGTTTTTAAGAGCCGTCTTTGCAGGTGAACGATCTGTCTCTGACTCTCTAGCACGCATCCTTTTGTTCGCGCATTGTTCTCTTCCTGGAGACTGCATGAGAAATGTCGAAAATATGCCTTGATTCACTTTGCTTACCTGTTGAATCTGTGGGCAACACACGAGATGAAATGTATGGATAATGGGCTCATGTCTCTTTTTTTTCATTTCAGGAGCAACTCAAGTTAGCTCAAGTCTAAGCGTACATATTCAAGTGTATTGTATGACAAGCAAGAGTAGATTTCGAGAGCTTCTATTCGGGATGTCTGTGTCCACTGTCTTCTACCTTATCTAGGGAATGGTGTGAATGTGTGATTCCATGAGTGATTCTCAATAGTTCTTCATCCTTGTTATCGTATCACAAATTCATGCTTAGAAGTTAGATCTTACTTGCAGGTACCACACAAGGCTGCGGATGTCTCGTCTCGTCTCGTCTACGTCGTACGGGACCTGCATCGTTTCCCATTGCTACCCAAGAGACTTGTACTACGTTCTACTCTTTCACCATGTATCATGAGACATGCGCTGTAGTACGAGTGTGTTTCGGTGTAATAGTGGATTGATCATAGCTACATATCAGTGCCCGCTCGCCCCGAAAGCAGCGTCTCGTGAACACAATGCGGCAAAGCAGACTCTCTCCCCAAAGAGCCCCGAAGGGATTTCAGGGTCGACGTGCGCGGGCTTCTTTTCTTCCATGTTACACATTGTGGGGACCATCCGATACATCAGGTACCTAGACTATGAGAACGGCATGATAAGGGCTTGGGTCTTGATCTTCCAACTGGCAGATAGCATATAGATAGTCATCATCATGTAATGCAAATTCCGCCCCGCGAGACACCCTCCGGGGCCTTCCCGTAGCAAAGTGCTGTCTTTGAGTCAAGTTGGCTTTCTATGCAGTGCGCTTTATGGTAACGGCGAGTTCTGATCAGGTGAGCAGGAGCTCTATATTGTGAATTACAGAATCTCTGATATTCATGAATGGTTGCCCCCCGCACGAGCGCGCAAGTGGATACATTCCAACTGTCTTCCCGCAGGAAGATACATGCTAAAAACCCCCTATTACATTAAAGAAGAAAAGTAAAAGAAGAAAAGGGAGAAGAAGAAGAAGAAGAGGAAGAAGAGAAGAAGACAAAAAAAAAGGAACCAAAGTCCGCATCCCCACGCTAATGCAAGAAACAGCCTCGCTATGCAATTAAAAGTCAACAGTCCAGCAATATCCCGCCCCAGAAGTCATACTATCATCCCCTAAGCCCTCAACCCCCCGCCACCATCTTTCTATACTCCTTGGCATACTTCATCCTCTCCAGCGTTCCAAATCCCACAAAAATCAGCCCCATAGCTAACCACACGGAGACGATGACAGTCCCTGTCGGAAACAGCATCAAATGCACCCCAGGAAGGACCAAGGCAGCGGTGCCGTTGTGCAGAGCGTCCAGTCGAGCAGAGACGGCGGCCTGAGCGGCGTCCCAATCGGATAGGATGACGGCTTCGCTGAAAACGCCAGTAAGGAAAGCCGCTTCATTGAGGGAGACGTTTGTTTGGATGGGTGTGCCGAGGGGGTCGGTGGCGGAGAGTGTGAATGTTGGTATGAGGACTTCTTGGAGGCCAGCCCTGGATGTGCGTGTTAGTGGACATTCACTTTCAGGCTGAATGTGTATCTTTGAACTTTGTTCTTCTGGGGGAAACGGAAAGAAAAAAGAACGAGGGAGGATGTCACCTACAAGGTCATGTCGTGAGCCAGCCTAGCTGCATCGATCCGTCCAACAAAGAATAGCGTCTCAAGCAAGCTCGGAGAACTGACAGTCTCGTCGCGACGAGCCATTCGCGTCTGGTTCTGGACGAGTCCCATAACTGTGACTTCTTTCTCAGTAATGGGGCTGATGCTCGCGCCGTGATACTGCAGCCCAACTCTCACGCTCTCGGGCGAAACGCCGACAAATTCATCCCTCGGGTCTGATACGTGGTACAACCGTAATTCCGCTTCGAAGATGCCTGTCTGAAGATCTAGCGTGGGAATGTTGTAGCAGACGCAATTGCCGGAAGGGTTGGAACTGCGCGGCAGCAGGGAGAGGGTCTTGGTACAGGCCGCGCCCGTGGCAACGTTCCAAGACGCGATATTGAGGGTGCTGTTCTCCTTGGCGGAAACGGCTTCTTTGGCGGTAATTTCGGCGCTGGTGCCCTTGCGGTTGCTCAGGATGGGGGTGGATGGTAATGCGCCGGTGGTGTTGAGGACCACCGAGTAGGGCGTTCGTAGCACGTCGTCTGTTCGGAGGATGGCACGTCCAGAGATGTCCTGCTCCAGGGATGCCACTACGTAGCCTGCCAGAACAACTGCCGAAGCGGCCTTGATGCATAATCGCATGGTTTGGAGGACGGAGGTATGTCCCCAAGGCACGAGAACGAGACACGATGAAACGGACTCGTTCTCGGAGCGCGCCTTGTCCGTCGTGTTTTTCAGTCGCGGCGTTATCGAGATGCTCTGCACGATGCTGGATACGACTGGAAGGGAAAAAATTCAAAGCTGTGAGGCGATCCCCTGAGCGTACAAATTGAGGTGCGCCTAAAGCTGTTGAGAATCCAGATCCAAGAGGTGATGATACTGCTTCGGCATGTACCACGACTATAGGAGACTGTGGCATGGAGCGCCGAATGTCAAGATGAAGAAAAATTCCGAGGAGATGCTTCAGTGCGGGTTTCAATAAGGAGCGTCTGGTATCACAGAACTTGATGAGGGTGTATCATGTACAGTAAGGGCGAGAGTATCTGGACTTGTCGTGGAATGCAGGCAAGCCGTGCCGGCTCAGAGGGGACGGTGGGCCGGAGAATTCAGAGGCGCATCACCGTCATCACCGTTTGAAGGTGGGCAATTAGGCTCGTTTCCATCGCTTCCTTCCATTATTAGTTCGCCCATGTTTGTCGTCGATCCGTCGTTGACGCCGTCGCCAACGTTGAGCGAGGTCTCAGACGGCCGAGCTGCCGCTTTGATGCCGCGGGAGGGAGCAGAGTGTACTCCGTAAGGCCCTCTGTGCCTAAGGCTGAGCAGGGGTCTGATGGGGTCTGCCATCTGGGGACAAGCGGGATGTACATTAGGTACACATGTACATAGGTAATTTACCTGCAATGACATACCTAGGGTACCTAGGTACATACTCCGAGCGCGCATGACAATGTCGTACATGTCGTTGGTGCGACGGAGAAATGCAGGTACGGACATTTACACATGTCGACGGCATGGCAAGATGGGCCATGAATTCATGCATTGTGCCATTGCTTGATGATATTGCGTTCTCTGTATATGCAGGTACTACCTACATATGTACCTATGTGCGGACGTCGGTCGCATTACAGAAACGGGAGCGAGGCGAGTGCAGAGCCTTCTGCCGTGTGTAGGTAGGTATATATGTACCTCCTTTTGCTGTTTGGTGAATAGTCCGTTGTGTCAGGTTCGTGTCGGTCCAGTCCAGTCCAGTCCAGATCAAGATCAAGATCCAGGCCGGACATGGCGTGAACATTCTGTGTATCCGCACAATCGCCTCTCGAATCGAACTGGATCGAGGAGTGCACGAGCCTTATGAAGTTTCAGCCAT
Organism: Claviceps sp. LM84 group G4; assembly: GCA_018360345.1. Classification (NCBI taxonomy): domain Eukaryota; kingdom Fungi; phylum Ascomycota; class Sordariomycetes; order Hypocreales; family Clavicipitaceae; genus Claviceps; species Claviceps sp. LM84 group G4. Next base: position 24,045 of record SRQH01000189.1, on the reverse strand, counting down.
CCGCATTGAGACAAGAGCCCGTGCCGTTGTGGCGTCCGGAATCCACCACCAAAACACCGAGGCACTTGCGTGATTGCCTGATGCTCCAGAAATACCTCAGGCTGCTTGGGTCGCACATGAGGAAACAAGTTTGATGGGAAATCGATGCAAGGCTGACGCCGTTTCTGCCCACTGTGCATGGGAATACCTACCTGGTATAGGTAGGAGGTTAGAGGTAGGTAAGTAGGTATGTGTGTACGGACGGGGTTGACGGAAGAGAAACATATACATACATATGTACCTAGTCCTAATAATCTGACGACTGTCAATGCCAGGTTTGTGCTCCCCCGCGTCACGTGATTGCATCAAAGTGCGACGCGGCAATCACCCTTCTCCCCGCAACTTGTCACTCTCGAATGCGACTTCTCTTCAAGAATCAGAACGCCAACGAAACCTGCAGTAGAAGATAAGGCAATGGAAGTTCACTAAAATAGTATATGTACACGTTTAGGGTATGCGGGAATTGACGTCATTTGCCCCCATTCAAAGCACCTCATTGATGACGGCAGACAAGCCATCCTGCTGCCTTGGATTGGATCCCTAAAACATCTACCTATCCATACCTACCTCAGGGAATATTTCGCTTGTGGGCCAATGTCCCGATGTTCCTTTCATTGGAGGTATCTTGCGCCACTCACCTCAACGGAGTCCCCCTTGCCCTTGGGGCCAAACTCCAGCTGAAATTGTCGCCCATTTTGTATCTACCTGTGTCAAAAACTGAACACAGGCAGACATGTTCACGGGATGGAGGCATGAGCTTGGACGATGACGTGCTGGCCGTTTTCGTGCCATGTCGCACAGGTCCGGTCAGCCACAAAGCCAGCCAACAAGAATTCTCTCGGCTCTGCTGGCTGAGATGTATGCATGGCGATTTGATGATTGACTCAAATTGGCTGAGGTCCAGTAATAAGTCCAGAGTCCAGTTCTGCCGGACGGCTGGCGCAGACGAAGCAGTCGAAGTTGAGAGACCAAAGCCGCCCCCTCTCCACCCGTCAGCACCACCAACGCCATAAACATCATGTGTACATCTGCACGTGTAAGTACTTGCATACACGCGTATCATTTCCCCCTCATTAATTCGATATGTCGCGCACATGCAACTTGACGTCGTCGCTGGTGGCGTTACCGCTGTCATTGTTGGCACATCACAACCGGCTCAAGACAACACGAGGCCAATCACGGGCACTGTAGCTCTATGGCGCAATCGCAGACGCCTCCTCAGCTCAACAATTGGCTGCTTTCCTGCCGCAAAGGACATCTACCTACCTGTCCGGAGAATCAAGCAATCTCGCTCTCTGTACTGTGGTGCTCTTTCCTCAACCTCCGAAAGAACGTATGGACGCAGGCTCCGGCTCAAGAGTACATAACGCGGGGTGCATTCTGCAGATCTATCATCTGGGTCGCATTCTGAAAGCAGGTGGCACGGCACGTTGTATTCATAGTCGTGGGCTCGCTCGCGTCTTTCTCAGCTGTGCATTTTTTTTCTGTACACTCTGCTGAAATCTTCTGCGACTATCGTCGAAATCGTCGCCATGGGCCACGGCGCTACCGACTTGAACGATCGGTCAAATCAGCCCAATGAGTATCATAGCAACAGTAGCATTGACCTGAGCGATGACGATGTTGGCATCATTCCCAAGGGAGCCTTGGATCCTGTCTACGAAGCCAAGGCTCGCCTGTTGAATCGTGCCGTGAGTGTCCCCTCTTGCGCAAGTTCCGATGCAGCTCCCATCACTTCTCGTCTCGAAAACACCTCTTGGAGTCGCGATCTATTAATCTAATGCTGACTTGTCGTTGCGCTCTTGATGGATAGGTTCGGGAGATTGGAATGGGCTGGTACCAATGGCAGCTCTTCATCGTCGTGGGCTTTGGTTGGGCTAGTGACAATCTATGGCCTATCGTCACATCGCTTATCCTAAAGCCGGTTACGAGTGAATTCGGCGTGTCTCGGCCACCGCTTCTCACTCTCGCGCAAAACATTGGCTTGCTGGCTGGAGCCGTCTTTTGGGGATTCGGGTGCGACATTTTTGGCCGCAAATGGGGCTTCAACTTGACGCTGGGACTGACAGCTGTGTGGGGGATGATTGCCGCCGGTTCGCCCAATTTTGCTGCCGTCGGTATTTTTGCTGCCTTTTGGTCCTTTGGCGTCGGGGGCAACCTGCCGGTTGATTCTGCCATCTTTTTGGAATTCCTGCCCGCATCACATCAGTATCTACTGACCATCCTCTCTCTTGACTGGGCGCTCGCGCAGGTGATTGCCAACCTTGTCGCCTGGCCGCTGCTCGGAAACATGACATGCGGCATCAAGGAAATACCTTGTCCTCGCAGCCACAATATGGGCTGGCGGTATTTCGTTCTCACAATGGGAGGCATCACCTTGATCATGTTTCTGGCCCGGTTTGTGCTCTTTACCGTCTACGAATCACCCAAGTACTTGATTGGCAAGGGCCGGGACGAGGAGGCTGTTCGAGTCATTCATGAGGTCGCCCGACGCAATGGCAAAACAATCGCTTTGGCGGTAGAAGACCTCAAGGCGTGTGAGACGGAAGGGTACGCCGCCGAGACGAACGCTTCGGCTGCCGTCAAGCGAAATCTCGACAAACTGAACCCGAAGAAGGTCAAGGTTCTCTTCTCAAATCGCCGGATGGCCTTGAGTACGGGCACTATGATGGCTATTTGGGCCTTAGTCGGACTCGGCTATCCGCTCTACAATGCTTTTCTTCCATTCATTCAGGACAGTCGAGGCGCCGACTTTGATGACGGCAGCACATACATAACTTACCGGAACAGTTTGATTATCTCCGTCCTGGGCGTTCCAGGGGCCTTGATTGGAGGATTATTGGTCGAATTGCCCCGAATTGGACGAAAAGGCACTCTGTCCATCTCCACCACCCTGACTGGCGTCTTTTTGTACTGCTCAACCGCTGCCACGAACAGCACCTCTCTGTTGGGATGGAACTGTGCTTTCAACTTCTGCAGCAGCGTCATGTACGCCGTCTTGTATGGATACACGCCAGAGATCTTTCCTACCCCTCAGCGCGGAACCGGCAATGCGCTGACAGCGACCTGCAATCGAGTATTTGGTATCATGGCGGTAAGTTTTGGTGGTCTTCGACTTTCTGAAGCGATGTCAAGGCTAACCAATATGTGCGGCGCAGCCCATTGTGGCCATGTTTGCCAATTTGCAGACAGCTGCGCCTGTGTATACCAGTGGAGCGTTGTTCATTGCTGCGGGATTGTTGGCTCTGATGCTACCTTTTGAGTCGAGAGGAAAAGCGGCGTTGTGAGCGTGAGGTCATGCAAAGGATATGACATCTTTGTTGGCAGGCGTTGACGTTTAGCTTTCTTCTAGCTTTCATACTATGTTTAACTTTCTTGTGGTCGTCACAGGGTTCTCTCTCTTAGTTCTGGGCTTCGTCTCGTTTTTGTGTTTTCTTTCTGCTTCTGTCGCGTCAATTGGCTGGATTCTGTCTTTTTTCTTTTTCTTTTTTGGCTTGCATCTTGGATTGAGTATCGTTTTGTCGATTCTTGTTCTTTCCCATTTCCCTCGTTATTTCTTTCTTGTGTGTTATTTTCTTTCTTCTCTTCTCTCCCTCTGCCCAACTTCCTCATTGGCGCCAACGAAACACGGGTGCGAACGACTTGACCGGCATGCTGGTGTTATTATCTCATAGCTGTCATATGTTTCGGGAAATATGACTTTCAATCCCGACCGGGAATGACAGAGAAGGACGGGAATGAATCAGACTGCTCTAGATGCTGGTCGGCGCCGTTGGCTGCGAAAAGTGCAATAGGCCACCACCATCATCTTCACTGGCTAAGATCTGCTTTAGACGTGCTCTTCTCTGATGAAACTTATCATGACATTTTGAACGTGACGATGAAGATTGAAGATGTGCTTGAACCAGTATTCACCACGAGGCTAACGTATGGTTATTTAGTTTGGGCGCCTGGAACTACTTAGGCGGTTACACACACGCCGCACATTTTCGACTTGAGTCGATCGCATCGACGGGTGACGTTTCGGTATTGGGCTCACCCAGTGTAGTGATGGCTTCCATCCTCCTTCCTTGTTGGAAACGGACTTGATGCATTGTAGACGTGAGCGGCATGATTGGCATTGCGGGCAACATTTCGCGCCTTTGGGAGCTGTAAATGATCTATTGCGACAAGGCACAGCGCCAAAATGAAGGGCCAGTCATTGAGACATGCCCGATTGGAATGCATATGATATATACATCCCTCTTGCAGGTCCAGGCCTCGGGTGTATCTATGCCACCTCTTGTAATGTCTTCGCTAGACTTTCACAGCCTATTGCGAAGATCTGGAAGTCATTTCCGAGTCATATATCAAAGTGCTTGTTGAATTCAAGCCCTCGAGATCCCTCCCCTTGTGGTGCCTTTGTATGCGATGCGTCTAACTCTAAGCGAAGACAGATACCTGTCACAATTCTAGCGAGGGAGCGACGTCGGAATCCTTGGCAAACCGGTCAGTCGGCACTACCTAGGGATACTACTAAGTAAGACCTCTGTGGCTGATACGCGAGGTCTTTGGCCATGAAGCTCCAGCTTTAGTTGCTTCAACTATCAAGCCAGACAATACAACAGTGTCTGTTTGCAGGTACATATCTATGTATAAATGTGAACATACGCGGTACCTTCGTAAATAGGGGTCCCGTGCAGGTGCAATAGAGTGCTTAGTACTTACACCTACCGGCACTTTGTATTATGCGAAACACAATAAATAGGGAGGGGGTTATACGCATGTCGGGTACTATGTACCTCCTATAGTGTCGGCCCTATCTTAGCTAGGTACATTTATTTTAATCAGACTGCAAAATTCCCTTTGCGTAGGATCCTGAATGAGTGGTCAATTCGTCAGGTACGCTTGGAGTTGGCATCACGTGAAGCCAAAGTGACGCAACGTTCCCGCAAACGGCTCTAACGAAGTACAGCCAACTTTAACCCTTCAACCTTGGTCTCAGATCATTTTGTTCGCGTACCATTCAAGCAAGACGACAAAGAGCAATTGATTGTATGCACTGCGCCTGAATAAGAACTAAGCCCACTGGCAAAGATGGCCTCAGGCCAGACGGTGCCGAGCTCCGATGCACAGGTGATCTTTGCATCTGAACGCGACACGCGACAGGTCCCAGATGTACGGATTCTGCACTACAATGACGTCTATCACGTCGATGCTGCGAGCGCGGAACCCGTCGGCGGCCTTGCACGATTCATAACATTGTGCAGGGAGTACCAGGAGGGCAAGCCATCCGAGGGGCAGCCAAAGATCTTGACTCTGTTTTCCGGAGATGCCTTCAACCCGAGCTTGGAATCGAGCGTGACCAAGGGTGAGATGCTCCAAAGAATGATCCAGGGCACAGGGATCTTTTATGTCTTGTGCACGATGATTGTCTGGAGCCTCGCTCACCTATCTAGGACGCCATATGGTGCCTGTGTTAAACGCCATCAAAACGGACTGTGCCTGTGTCGGAGTAGGTAATATTTGATGGCCGTTTTGGCAGACTAAGTTACTAACAGCCTGTTCTCCTCCGCCTGCACGGGGTCCCCTTGTGTACGTTTCGTCCTCTACATGCTGTTCAGATGCGCTAACAGATTCATCCTCTGGCTGATATAGAATCATGACTTCGACTTTGGCGTCAAACAATTCTGCAACCTGACGGAAAAGTGCAACTTCCCGTGGCTCATTGCCAACGTGCTGGATCCGGCTCTGGGCGAAGACGTGCCCCTCGGGAACGCCAAACGCACACACATGCTGACGACGTCCAACGGCATCAAGGTCGGTCTGATTGGGCTCGGCGAGCGCGAATGGCTGGCCACAATCAACAGCCTCCCTCCTGACCTGATCTACAAGTCGGCCACTGCAACGGCCAAGGAGCTAGTTCCGCAGCTGCGCGCACAGGGTGCCGAGATTATCATTTGTCTGAGTCACATGCGGGAGCACAACGACAACAAATTAGCCGAGCAGACGGATGGATTGATTGACATTATCCTTGGAGGCCACGATCACTACTACAGCCACAGTTTCATCAAGGGCACGCATGTGCTGCGGTCGGGGACCGACTTCAAGCAGCTCAGCTACATCGAGGCAAGGCGGGACGACGCCAGAGGTCGATGGAACTTTGACATCTGGCGAAGAGACGTCACGTCAGAGGTGACAGAAGATGAAGAGACCGCCCGGCTCGTCACCTCTCTGACGAGCAAGCTGGCCAAGTCGCTCGCTCGCCCCATCGGCTGGACAGCTATGCCCCTGGACGCGCGCTTCAGCACCGTCCGCACCCGAGAATCCAACCTGGGGAATTTCGTGTGCGACGTGATGCGCCGCCACCACAACGCAGACTGCACCATCATGGCGTCGGGCACGATCCGCGGCGACCAGGTGTATCCGCCCGGGGTGGTGCGCATCAAAGACATCACCACGTGTTTCCCTTTTGAGGACCCCGTCGTGTGTCTGCGCGTCAAGGGCCAGGCTATCTGGGATGCCTTGGAGAACGCGGTCTCGACGTATCCTGCGCAGGAAGGACGGTTTCCGCAGGTATCCAACATTGTGTTTGAGTTTGATGCCAGCCGCGAGAGCGGCAAGAGGTTGAACTTTGTACGGATAGGAGGTCGAACATGCGATGCGGAGAAGGAGTATGTCCTCGTGACGAGGGGTTACATGGGGAGAGGAAAAGGTGCGTAATGTTCCCTGATTTCCGCACCGTCCCGCTATCTTCACTTTCCTCTCTCGCCCTGTCTTCTTCTCCTTTCCCTTTACTCCCTTTACTCCCTTTACTCCGTATAGCCACCATCAAGCAACCGGCTCTGCCAAAGTTTGGTACCAGACTGACTCCTTGACAAAACAAAGATGGATTCACATCCCTTCTCGTCAAATCCGAAGGCGGCACCGCGCACGAAATCGTCGACGAAGAAAACGGGATCCTCATCTCCGCCATGCTCCGGCAGTACTTCATGGCTCTGCGCACAGTAGGCAAGTGGAAGTGCCTCTCTGATCACTGGGTCGGCGTAGCGAAGCAGGCCAACGTGCCGCTCTCGCCGACTCTTGAGCGGCACCGTCCGGAGACTTTGGGCGGAGATCAGGTGCGCGAGGTGATCCACTCTGCGAGTGCGGCGTGGAAGACGTTTTTGCATCGCAGACTTGGACTGAACAAGGAGCCGCTGGATGAGAATGAGGATGATGGGGATGATGTTATTGGCGATGCGACTGCTCCTGCAGGTGCGGATTCTGGGGCCGAAGTTGCAGGCTTAGATGAGGACCTCGATGTTGATCTGGAGATGTTGCTGCTGCGCAAGTTTTGGGCGCGCTGGGTACGCAAGGCGGGCGTTCAGGCTACGGTGTGTGATCCGCTGCGGTATGAGGACTGTGCTGTGGACTGGACGAGGGTGATTGCGCCGGTTGTGGAAGGCCGGATCCGGATGGTGGGGGGTTGAGTCTTGAGAAGCCGAGTGTTGAGACGTGAACGGTGAGGTCACTGGTGAAGTGCGAGGGACGAACGAGCAGACTGGTTTCGTGATGTACATGGTGAGAAACAGTGTTTGGGAGAAATAGATTCGACATGTCTGGCGTCTGGACTCTGGTCTGCATCAAGATCATGTTGGAACTTGGACTCGAGCATCGTATCTGGTACCTGGGGCACGTCTCACGTCTTTGGGTTCCAGATCACGAACACCAGAAGCAACTTGGTTCACGATAAGCGGCCATTGTTCTTTTCACGCACTATACAAATATAGAGAAAAAAGATATCTTGTTCCCCAAAGTTGGTATTATACGTATCCAAGTCTTCTTCTTTCAGGTTTCCTCCTTTAAACCCCCCCCCCTCCCCGAATATTCGAGTCAGGTCCCCCGATATGAGTGCTTTTTCATGCTTCAGCCGAGAGTTCAATCGCCCATTATGCAGTGGGGGCGGAAATGGCAGTCCGCGCTGGTCTTACATGTTGAGACTGCCAAGAGGAAGCGTTTCTGGTTTCTGTTAGTTCTGCTTGCTATAGCGCGCTGCGCGGGTGAATCAGGGTGATGGGTAACGGGTTCCGAGGCCACTCGACCGGAAAGTTCCGCCCTCGCATAATGCATTTCCACGGCACAATCACATGCACTTGTGATGACACAGTTGGCGCAGTGCTGATTGCCAGGTAAGATCTATACTTACCTTTACAGTGGCGGCCGTCTTTGTTACACTTTGGATCAGGCTGCGTCGAGGCGTGGCCGCGTGGGTACATCTCAGAGACTCAGATCTGTCCGGCCTAGTCGGGCCTACAGAAAGAGATTGCCTGCGCAGACATCACCGGTGTTACACAAGGAGCCTGGAGGCTTTTGAAGTTTTTTTTGTGAGATCTCAGATGGGGGAAAAGGTGAGGAAAAAGGAGCCTTAGTGCTGGTAGCCGTATGAATGGTAAGAGTTAAGAAAACGTCGAAAGAAAAGTAAAGGCAAGATGGGGGCTAGCCTCTAAGGGTACCAAAGGGACGAATAGGAGAAAAGGAGAAGCAGTAGTAGGTCTAAGAGAGAGGGGAAAATTGGAAATGCATCATGTTTTGCTCGTAGGGGCATAGAATTAGAGGCGGAGAAAGGAACGAAAAAAAAAAAAAAAGGGTGAGAAAAGGAACAGCGTCAGCACTGACTCCTGAGCAGGTTACTCACCATCATCGTCATGCCTCTTCGCCGGCTTATCCCCCTTGATCCGCCCAACCAGTTTATCCCCCAACGACGAAATACTCGCCGCAAAGGCCTCGTAATTCTGGGCAGTCCAATTCGCGCCCTTCGCACCGGGGACGGCATCCTTGCCCTGAAAGGCAAGATACAGCACATCGTTGCCGTCGTATCCAATATCTCCCTCTATGGACTTTCCATAGCAGGCCGTGGCGAGGGAGATGGAGGCTTCACCGACCATGGCTTGGGGGTCATCGTCGCCGTGTTCGTCGCCCCATATGCCGTATATCTGTGCGGTTGTCACTTGTGACTGAGCTTCTAGTTCTGGCTCTTCAGTGTTCACTGTCACACTGTGACTGACAGTGTGACTGTGACTCATGCAAGGTCTTCAAAACAACAACTTGATTTGAAAAAGGAATGGACTGCTGATTCCTGAAAGAGACAGAAAACTTAAAAATAATACAAGGGAAGAAAAGCCGCACGCAAAGTTCCGGGACGGTACCAGGAGTAGTAGTAGTGTACATGGCCCATTGGGCCATTATCCATACATGTAACATACCAGCTTGTTGTTGCACACTACAGCCATTACACTCAGCGGCTCAACACCATACTTGCGCGGATCAAACGTCTTGTAGCCCTCGCGGGTGCCCTTGTTTCCAAACACGACATAGGGATGTATATTCGCGTCGAGGTCCCGCGTGTCGGTGCTGTAGCTGCGCAGAACATCGGCAAAGGATGTCACGGACTGCATATCGGTTGAGGAGCCGCAGCGGCCGTCGTCGGCGGGGCTGAGCTGGATGCCATCGCAGTCGATGTCCATGTTGGGGAGGTTTCCTTGTTTTCCCTGGATGTAGATGACCTTGTCGTCCTTGAGCCGGTCGCCGCAGTAGTCAAAATCTGTTGAACGAGGGGAATAAATGTATAGTCAGTGATTGATGTCTTTTTTTTTTTTTTTTTTGGTTTTTTTTTCTTCTCTTTTTCTTTTTGTAATAGTACGTTCAAGAGGAAAAGACTGGATTCAACGCTCGGGGTGTGACAAGTCTTGACATGACAGTGACACGTTTTCGTGCGACTTACTTCCGTGGTCGCGCTGCAAGCTGTGGAAGCCTCCCGCGAGCACGTTTCGGCACTTGCCCTGGTAGCGGATCCATTCGTACAAGGACTTCACGTTGGCGGGAACGTCGCGTGCCGTGGTACCCGAGGCGAGCGCGGCTGATAGCAGTAGGAGAGACGTTTTGCGAACCATTTTCGCTGTTTATCGATGATGTTTCGCGTGTGTTGATGAAACACGCAAAGCTACGATATGTCTCGGCCGAGAGGTACACATATATATGATATACATACATACATACATATGTACCTCCTTTATTCTTTATTTGGGTTTCGTCCAAAGTGGAGAAATGTTCCAACCCGCGTGGGTTCGCGGGGAAGATCCATGTCCCTGCATGGCGCACGTGTTGCTTCAATGGCCGACAACGCGGCACGTGCCACGTGAGGTAAAAAATCTTAATTAGGGACAGTAGGTAATAGTATAACCCGGCATGGATCGGAAGGGAAAGACGTGTAGGAGGAGTTAGGACGAGATTTGGTTCGGTTTCAGACCTGTCGTCGTCTTGATGTGTGAGAGTTCTTTAGGTAAGTTAGTCCTACAGGTAACAGGCTACGCGGTTACGCCGCCAGTCGGCTCTGCGCTCTCTCGGGAGTCGGAGTCTCGGGCGAGTTGGCATCAGACAGATTCCATGATGTCTTCTTTCAGGCGTCTAAAACAAGGAAGAGAAGAGTAGAGCAGCTAGAGAAAGTCGATGGGTTTGATTGAGTCTCGGATGCCGTTTGCGGCCGAATCAACTATTGTCTATTTCCCGCGTCTCCTCGGTCATTGCACGACAGTTCACTTTGAGACGTCTCTGTATGTAACGAGATTTTTTTGCACATAAACAGCCGGAGAGCAAATTTTCGAGTGTGTGCGTAAGACGTTCCGAGACACGCAAAGCGTCGCTTTCAATGTTCATTATGCCCCCAAAAAAAAGAAAGAAAAAGAAAGAAAAAGGCATCACCGCTACAAGACTCACAAGGAGAGAAAAACAAGAAGAAAAAAGAGCACAAAGAAGCTCCGTATGATGACGTGGGTAGGCAGTTGACCCTCGCACCACATCTCAACATCAAAAGATCCCAGTGCCCACATCCATGATCCCTTATAATTATCCACACGCGCAAGCATCCGCCACGCCCGCTCTCTCAGCCAAAGTCAAAGTCGAAGTTGAAGTCGAAGTCGGAGTCGAGGCCCGATTCGAATCTCCCTTCCGCAAGCTGGTACGACCCGCCAATCGTTTTACTAGATCCATTCAAAGCAAAAGTCAGCAGAATTCACAGCCAAGAAACCTTTTTTTTTTTAAAAAAAAAGAAAAAAAGAAAAAAAAAAGAAAAAGACCGTAAGACGACATCGCAAAAAAACTCACACTCCTTCCACCCCAGCGACACCCGTACCTCCCCCTGCGCCTCCTTCCACACCCGCGCAACCCAACACGCCACCAGCAGATCCAGATCCTTCTCCTTCAACACCGCCCGGATATCCAGCCGCGGTAATAATCCAAATCCCCCACCTCGACGACTCGGACCAGCTCTCGTCTCCACAGCCACGAGCACCCCATCGCGGCTACGCCATGAGATGCGCGCGTCGGCCTTGAACCGTTCCCGGAGGGCTACATCGGCGCGGAACCAGCCCTCTGTGGCGGCGCAGGTTGTCCATCCTGTGTGTCCGCCCTGGAGGATTACCTCCCTGTAGCATTGCCTATGGGCGGCTCGGCCATCGAGCCTGACGACGGCGGGGCGTAGCCCGCGGTGTTGTTCGCAGACGTCGTAGATGTGCTGTAGGCGGGATTTGAGAAGCAAGCCGTCGTTGTCGTTGTCGTTGTCGTTGTCATTGTCATTGTCATTGTCGCTATCGCTGTCGCTGTTGTTTTGCCCGAGAGGATCAGGGAGCCGGAAGCGCCATTTTTGGATGGCGACGGCGTGGGTCGAGGGGAGGCCTTGCCGGGGGGGACTGCTGATTTGGTAGAGGAATTGTGAGGGCGGTGCGGCGGGATAGATGGTGTGGCCGTCGAGGACGAGGGAGTCGTGGTGCGTGATGGGGAGGCGGGTGTTGATGCTGTGGGAGATGGCATCCTCGTAGGATGGAGGGGGGAGGTCTGCCAAGGCCATGATGAGGTTGATCACTGGTGGTGGTGTGGGAGAGAGAGAGAGAGAGAGAGAGAGAGAGAGTCTCCTTGATAGCGACTTCGGATCTTGGCTGGCGCTGAGGTGACCGAGTTTCCAATTATCGTTCTTTGTCTTTGTTTTCTCCAAGTCGTCACAGAGGATATGAGGTATGTTTCTTCACTACAACAGAGTAATGGACCAAGAAGAACAGAATCGGAAACAAGAAAATAGGGGCCGAAGAGGTGACCATATACCTATTACCTACTCCGTACATACCTACCCTTGTGCCCTTCACCCGACATACCGACATGCCGACATGCCGTCCTCCATCCAGGTACGTCATTGTCAGGCCTGCCGAGGGAACAGCGCACAGCCCAAATGCGCGTGCCGTGCTGGGGCTGGCTGTGCTGCGGTGTCTTATCTGTCGGTCGTTGTCTGGGTTGTGACTCGTCTGTAGTGTTTGTATGTCGTGTGTGTAGGTATGTCTTGTGTCGTCGTGTCGTGTCTGGGTTTGTCTACCTATCTTGTCTGTCCTGCCTATCTTGTCTGGTCTTGTCATGTCTTTGGCTTGTCTTTGGCTTGTCTTGTCTTGTCTTGTCTTGTCGTGTCTTGTCGTGTCTGCCCTGTGACCTGTCACGTCCTCGTGTCTTATCCTGTCTTTTATCCTGTCTTATCCTACCCATCCTGGCCCCACACACACAGCAACACATGCCGACAGCCGGCCCGTGCCCGTGGCCGCATCGGTGCCCATCGGCGGCAGCCGGCAGGGATTGCGCATGTAGCATTGCGTCATGTCCAACCATTACGGCCAATCACCATGCGCCATCTGCGCCTCATACCGCCTCAGCCACCCCGCCTTTCAACTTGCACTCTACGGAGTACCTACGGAGTATGATCAGGTATCCCGTTGTTTGTCGAGTGGTGCCGTAGGAAGAGGCTGTGCGGCGTTGGCTGTGTAAGCTGCGATACCTCATATACATATTCATAAAAGGCAGGATTTTACTACACAGGAAGTGTCTCGGCTTGTATATACATAGGTATGTACATATGTACATTAGGTACCGATCGTCCTGGGCTATCAAAATCCGTGGAAGGATCTCAGACTCAGAGTACATATGTATGTTCCTAGATACCTACCGCCAAATCACAAAGTCCGTAATACATATACCTCCATGGGTATGTATGTACTCCGTATAGTTGTACGAAGTAGAGTTGCTACCTATATAAGGCACATTCAAGCACATACAAAACAGAGTACATATGTACCAAACTACATCGCAGTAAACACTCCCAGCGATTGAACCGACATGTACCTACGGAGTACATACATAGGTAGGTAACTTCCCTTCGCGTTCTCTACCCCACAACTTCAAGGAAAACACCAAGCTTCCCCGTACAACCCCGCATGCTCGTGCCAATCAACCAGATCCAAGCGTTCATTTGAACGCGGACCGGCCCCTCTCTTCAACTGTGTCTTAAAATTGTAGAACTGTGGGGGGATAAAGTGAGACATTAGGAAATGTCACATGTGAGACGCAGGGAGGGAGGGGAGGGGAGGATATGCATAACGGGGATGTGAAGGACTCATGGAGCAAAAGAGGAGGCGGTACTCCGTACGTACCTCGTGGTGGTTGAAGGTTCAGGTAACTTTGACCAATCACGAGAGGTATTGCGTATAAGAATAGGGGGAAATAACTACGGAGTAAGGGGATCGGCTTTTGCGGGAGCGTACAATGGCAGACATGCATATGCAGTGTTCGGTCCATCTGTCCATCCATCGCCAATCGAACCCATCGATCGCAGTGCCGGATGGATGGGTGGCTTGTTGCAGCGCTACCTACCTAACGGCCAATCGCGTCCATCTCGGACGCGGGTCAAGAACGCAACAAGAGTCAATGAGTGTTGCATTTTCATGATTCGTGACTCCACGCAGCTAACCCCTAAAGCCAAGACATGTCTTTTCTTCTCCTCGAATGTATGCGACGTGCAGTGCCGTAAAGAATAATGAACGGAGTTCTCTGTACCCATCACCTTTTTCTCCCGACAGCGTTCCAAGTCCAGTTTGTCGCGCCAATTTGATCTTTACAGCCTCAAGTATTATACTGGCACATCCCCAGGTATCAAACACTACATTCAACTATTGTATCGCCCTCGTCCGAGACGTCAGGACGATCCAAATTTTGGCTCTTGTCCGCCCAGCGCAGAACCGTCTGCTGAAACTTGTCCAGCTGTGCCGCATCAGTCGCCCACGTCGTTAACAACCGCACCACCGCCCAGTCCTCATCGCACTTCTCCCATACATAAAACACAAACTCCCTTTGCAGCTCCTCCACGAGCTGAACTGGCAGCACCGCAAATACCTGATTCGTTTCCGTCTCGGCTCGAAGCGCAAATCCAGCCCCGACAATGGTTCGAGACAGCGCCTCCGCCGCGAGATTTCCTCGCCGAGCCAAGTCAAAGTAGAGCGTCTCGCGAAACAGTTCCGCAAACTCGACCCCCATGATCCGGCTCTTGGCCAGCAACGACCCATGCTGCTTGACGTAAAACTCAAAGTCGCGCGCCAGCGCCGCATCTTTCACCACCACGGCCTCTCCCAGTAGGGCCCCGTTCTTGGTGCCTCCGATCCAGAAAATATCTGTCAGCTGCAGGACATCGGCGAGAGTCAAGTCATTCTTAGTCGACGTGAGAGCTGCGCCTATGCGAGCCCCGTCCATGAACAGCAGCAGCCCCTCGGTCTCGCAGAGCGCCTTGATAGCCGCGAGCTCCTCCTTGGTATACACCGTGCCGACCTCCGTCGCATTGGAGATGTACACGAGGCGCGGCTTCGCCATGTGCGGAAAGTGCCAGTTATCGTCCAGGGCTTTGGAGATCGTCGCTGGCGTGAGCTTGCCATTCACAGGGGGGACATTGATGATCTTGTGGCCGCTGGCCTCCACTGCGCCAGTCTCCCGCGTGACAATATGGCCGGTGCTGGCCGCAACGACAGCTTCATGTGGTCGCAGGCACGCTGCGATGGAGATGGCGTTGGCAGAGGTTCCGCTGGGGACGAAGAAGACGCCCACGTCGTCGCCGCATCCTAGATGGACGCGAATGTTTCGCTTGGCTTCAGCTGAGTAGTGGTCGTTGCCGTAACCAGTCTGCTGGCTGCCATTGCTGGCGATGAGGGCCTCGAGTAGAGTCGGGTGTGCTCCTTCGCTGTAGTCATCCAGGAAGCTGTACTTGGGTTTTTCGACGGCTCCGTTCATGCTTGCGTCGAGCATTACGGCGGCCTTGGTCGATTAGGAGCAGCCAGAAGACGAGGGGCAAGCAACAAGCAGCAAGCAAAACAAGCAAGCAACTCGACCGGCAATGGGGAAAAAAAAGAAAAGGTGAAGCTTGAAGTTGGAGGGCCTCAGAAACCCCACCTCGACTAGATCGCTCCCGCCCGGCGCCCTCATCCAAGCCGGAGCCAGGGGATAGGTTCCGTAGGTAACTTCAACTTGACTTGCCGTTTCTATGCGCATTCGGACAAAGATCGGCCTTCGCATGGTAGGTATGTACCTAATGTATGTACGGAGTAATGGATACCTACAGGCTACCTACATAACGGATTCGGGCAAAAGTGGGTTTCGCCTGCCATTCCCGGCCATTGTTTGCTCGAAATCCCGCGACGGACCCCTTGGATGTGACATTGGCATGTTGTCGTCCTGCTATTGTTCGCGGGATTTATGCTCACGAGTCGCGGGTGAGATCATAGATGGCACCTGTGACCTGAGGCTGGACGTCCAGGCTTGACCGTACCGGCGTACAATCGCGTTCAGTGCAAGAGCCGCATTGCGATCGGGTAGGTATGAAACGCTCAGGGTGGACATGCTACCTATGTACGAAGGGTACGAAGTGGCCAACAAGCAAGCATCGTGGACCGGACAAGATCACAAGATTAAGATTGGACTTGCTGTTGTTGATGACGCGTGTTGTCGGTGGTTGGATAACCTTGTTCGCGAGTCATACAAGGGGGAAGTGGCGATGCGGGGTCGGCAAAGCATATCCCTTCCTAAGTTCCTAATATGTAATACTCCGTACATAGGTACCTAAGCTCCTGTAGGCTGTACTCCGTATGTACCACCGTCCGCAGGCTGCGATGCGCCGCCGATGTCGGCCTGGCTGGGAAGGGTGAAGGCCCAAGGACCTTGATGAGCATTGAGGAGAGGGTTGGAAATTGGAATTCTGCACATCGTGTATGTTGTATTACTGGCCGTCAGACATGTCGTGATACTTGACCAGAACTTGTTGTTACCGTGAACCGCGTAAGTCATGTCCACCAAATTTGTCGTGATAAGACCACCTCGTGGCCATCATACATGTTGTGATACTGAACAAAATTTGTTGTCATCATGGACATATAGCCTGCTGTGATAGGTTTGTATAGATTGTGGTGGTTCTAGTCACTCAGTCTGCAGGCCATGTCCATCAAATCTGTCGCGATATTGACCAGATATTGCCATCATCAGAAAGATCGGATGTGCTTGATTGGTATGAAGACTGTGGTGATGCTGGCCACCAAATTGTAAATAGTGGCCATCAAATATGTCGTGGTACTGGCCAAATCCTGTCATCATCATGGCCGCGAGTCCCTTTGCTCACTGCTCATCAAACATCTGCCACAATGGCATAAGTTTCTCTACTCCTTGCCGCCCGTAGACTCTGTCATGATGGCGGTCATAAGTCCCTACGTATACCATCATCCATCGCATCTCTGCCATCAAGGCCATCGAATCGTCATGGTGATACCATCAACCTTTTCCCTCACGCCCAACCTGCCATGGAGATGCCCAATCTCATAACCGCTAACCCTAACGGCCCCTCAAAATTCCAGATCAAACATCTTCTCCCCGCGGAGCCTCTCCCCCAACCGCGTCACAAACACCCATGCCGCCCGCGCCAGCTGATCCGACACCGACCCCACCCTCACAACCTTGAGACGCGACTGCGCCAGCACGAATCCTCCACACGAGATCTGCACAATCCGCACACTGGGATGAAACAAGTTCAGCGCCAGATGGTGATCCAGGTACCGCGCGAGTGCCTCAGTAAAGGGATGCTCATCCGGCGCCTGATTCGTCCGCCACGCCCATCCATCATCTGCGTTCCCCCCCGCTAGCCGTCGCCGTTCGCGCGGATCGCTCTCCCAGGACCCAGAGTTATTACTCCGATACAACGCGCCACTTTGTTCTCCCGCGCGGAAAAATCGTCGCAGGTCTTGCGGCGAAACTGTCATGTCGATGCTACGCAGCCCAGGCTCCCTAGACGTGTCGTCGTCTTCACTATCTTCGTCTTCCCCTTCGTCTGGCCCGAGTCGCTCCTGCTCTTCTGCTTCATTTCCAGGCGCCGCCTTGCTAGACCGCACCCTTTTAGCAGCCAATGGTGCATTAAAGGCCAGCGAAATAGAAAAATCAGGACCCTTGCCCGGCAGGCCCGCCACTTTGATCCAGTCCTCCCATACCGTGACGAGTGTTCTCGTTCCCAAGTTCAGCTTGCTCACTCGGCAGTCAAACGTCGTGGAAATCCAATCTCCAATGACACCCTTGAGCGCCTGAGGCATTCTCAAGAGAAGTAATGGCAGGTGGACGAATTGATCCGGATCGGCGCCCACGTCCAGTGTCTTCCCATCAGATTGCATAGCCCACCCGTTCGATGTGGCGGTTCGTCTATCGCGGACCGCTCCGGGGTGGCCGGGCAGTAAGAGAGCAACGTACGAGGCATTCTCATGGACGATTTCCACCCAAAGCCCTCTCCTGTGTCGCTCTGACAACCTATTCCATTGCCTCATGACAGCATCATCAACCCCGTTCCCGCTATCTTGTTCTGTGTAGTCGAGATCACCACCTAGGAGCTTCTGCGCTTGAAACCAGCGAATGGTGACGGATCGGAGGGCGCCGACTTGTCCGGCCGGGGTATCAGTCGATTCCAAGCCAATTTGAATACCTCGTACCACATCTCCTACGAGTGTATCGCGCAATCGGTGGGCCAGCTGTTGGAGGCGCGCAGGATCGAGCTCCTGCTGACCGATAAAGAGGGGAGATACACGGTGGGTTGAGAAGGTAGTGTTGAAGAACGGCGGTAGGATTTCGTCGTCTGCGGTATCAGCACGGGGTCTGGGTGGGTTTTTCCGAGGTCTTCCAGGCCGTCGTCCGGACTTGGGCGGCATGATGTCGCTCGCTTGTGATATCCCGGCTGCGGTCGCGCTGTAGTGGACGCGTCAGGCTTCCTTTTCTCTTCCCTTCTTCCTTTATTTCTTTTGAAAAGCCCCCGCAGGAAGGCAGGTGAGACATGAATTGGCCGCGCGTAAGGAAGGACATGGAGTGTAGTCGTACAATTCCTTCGAGTAAGAAGGACGACTATTGAGTGCGGCTGCTCGGCGTTTGACTTCAGACGGTGCAAATTTGTTGATGGTTTGTCGCGTCTGGGCAATGTTCATGCCGGGTTTTGGGACAGGCAAGCCCGCGCCGCTGCGCGCTGCGCGATCAAACTATCGGTGAAAGCGCGTCGTGATGTCTGTCTCGTTTCCGCATTCTTGACATGGCCCGAGGTGCCCTTGTCGAGTGGTGATGAGAGAGAAACCTTTTTTTTCGAGAAAGTAAGGTGTTGCTGTTGAACCGTAAACGGGGTGGGTCCAAGCGGCATGGCCCGCCGTCCAACCAAGATCAGATCTCCCACACTTGGTTCTTGAACTTCACAGTGCTAAGTCTACACGAAACTTCAAGACCTGGTGCAGCTGGATGCAGCATTTTGAAACCTCTTCATTCTGTTCCGTTCAATAAGAATCAAAGGTCAATCCAAACCGTACATCATGGGCATGCTGCCCGAAGCCTAATAATATACATTCCGCAGTCAACTACTCCGTTCGTGACGCAATTAGGTAATTTATAAACCTGTTTGCGCTCAGTCCGCTGTCGAGATCCTGACACTTTCAAATGGTATTCAAACCTTCGTCACAAAGAGAATGCATTCACAAATAGAACAAATGATCCAATCATGCACCTACGCTGAAGCCAAATGACCCGTCAAACACATCCAGTCTCTCCACATCGGTTCCTCCTCGGAGAGCCAGCAGAATATCAATCGCGGGAACTTTATCGGCAGGGTAAAAGAGGAGGAGGTTGTCCATATCCTCCAGAGTCATGTCGCACATCTCTTCCCATTTATATGTATCGCTGACTTTGGACATCCTGGGCAAGCATTAGACGAGGGTAGAAGATAGGAGGACAGATAATACAAGAGAGATGAAATCGTACCATCCCATGCGCTTCGGACTCTCCTCAATGTTGGGGGCAATCTTGCGGAGCTTGGCTCTCAACAGCCCTATAGACTCGATGGCATTGCCCGCATTCCGCGGCAAGTTGGCCGCAATAAATTTCCGAATCGCAGCCGCCAGTCGCGGGCCTTTTCCATTGGTGCTGACCATGATTTGAAGTGGTCCATCACGGTGGACGCTGCCAAAGTAAAAGTCGCATTCGGGGGGTACGTCGGCAATGTTGGCCGGGATCTTGCGTTCCTTGCAGAGTTTCCAAATCGCCGTCGATGCCGCAGGGTCGTCCACGGCCACCATGACCATCTCGGCACCGTCCAGATCTGAGGGTTCGAAGACTCGGTCCACATGTGTAATCTGATGCTGGGCTATCCTGTGCGCGACCTCGGGATTGAGCCCTGATGCTGGGCACACGACGACGACATCGGCATCAGCGTTGAGGCAGTTTAGGACTCGGCCGGCCGCAACCTGGCTCACACGCTGGGGTCAGCAGCTGGTGGTGACATGCTCCCTCGAGGCGGAGTGGCTGGCCAGATAGGTACGCACCTCGCCGCCCCCGACGATTAAGACCTTTTTGCCTTTGATCTGCCAGGCCAAGATGAGGCTACCACCGGGTTGGACCTCTGGGAAACTCGTGGCCATGTCCAGGGCACTGGTGAGCGCTGAGGGCAGCGCGTTGGAATTCGGGTGACGAGGAGCAGCAGCCCAGAGAAGGGGAGCTAATAAAGAAGGTTACATTACATACTTACCTCTTTCAAAGCCGAGTTCGGTGTCGCATCGGGATCCCGCCTAGCAATTAAGGCAGACATCCACTGCCAGCCACTGCTGCGCATGTACCTATGTATCCATGTACCCATGTACCTGCCAATAATCCATCCTTGTCCGGCGCAATTACAAGCACGAAGTCGGAAGGGCAGCCAAGGCGGCGGCTCAGATGTCACGCAAGCGGCAAAGGGCCAACCGGCCGTATCATCGCCATTGATCAGCCTCGCCGAGCAAGCGCGTTCTTGCTCTCTCTTTTTTTTTTTTTTTTTTTTTTTTTTTTGATTTTGTCTCGAAAAGAAGTCCAGAAAAGCCGCGCGCACGGCCGCTTTTCATCTACGTTCCGCCGCGCATGCCCGCGGGGCAGACAGCTCGACGACACCGGATCCTCGTCTCGGTAGCTCGAGGGCCTCCTCCCAACATCTCCTCCTTCACTGAGCTTGCGCCACGTCCCGACATTGCGTTGATGCCCTCGACTTGCGTGTAGCATGTCTGGAAGAAAGCTGGGCGGGGGCCGTATCCTGGGCAGCGGGAAAGGCCTTGCGCCCCCGTCTGCGACTCCTCGCTCGCGGAGCCCCCTGTCGCCGCCGTCGGAGAGCACCGTATCCGTGGGCTCAGTGTCGTCATCACCACCTATGAGCGGTGGTTTATTGGACCTCAGCCCGGATATTGGATCCAGTATTAGCGTCGGGGCGCAGAGCATGAAGAACGCGGCTGCCTCGGCCGCCCTTGTGTGTCCGATATGCAACGAAGAGATGGTCAGTACAGCGCAGCAGTCGGAGTCTGAAGGGACTGAGTTTGATCGAGAGGCAGAAATAGAGACGGATACACAGAGAAAACACCTGAGAGGCAATAGTCTAACGAAGTTCAGGTCACATTGCTCCAACTCAACCGACACATCGACGATAGCCACCAAGAACTACCTGAAGCGGCACAGGACGAGGTCAAAACATGGTTCGACAAGCAGGTACTGAAGGCCAAACGCTTCCAGCCGCTTTCTATCCTCAACCAGAAACTTCGCGGTCTGGATGTCTTCGAGTCAAACGCGTCACAATCGGCAACCACCGCTCTTCTCATACCAGGCAAAGTCTCGCTCGAATCTCCCCCAGACCCCGACGATATGATAACGAAGAGCCATTGGCAGCGGCCGACCAGCAATGACCAGTGCACCGATCCCGCATGTGGCAAGCGATTGGGTCCCCTAAATGGCAACATCAACTGCCGTCACTGCGGGAAGTTATTCTGTGAGCAACACACCATGTATCAGATGAAGCTCAGCAGGAGCGCAAACCACGAGCCGGTGCGAGGTCAGTGGGCCCGAGTCTGCGAAACATGCTACAAGTCCCGCGACGGCTACAACGACCACCACGGCGTCGTGGTCGATCATACGTCTGCGTTTGCGGCCATGAGACAGAAAAAGGTTCAGCGCCAGAACCTCGAAGTGTCGAGGCTGGAAAAGCGGCTGACCAAGTTGACGAAGCTTCTGGTAAACCCGCCGGCACAGATCACCGCGCAAAACGGTTCCCTCTTGTCACCTGTCTCGGCGCTGACGGGCCAGAATAATCCCCGGAAGCTGCTTGAGCAGACCGTCGTTGCGTGGGAGGATGATGAAAAGGTGGCCAAGTGTCCGTTTTGTCAACAGGAATTTGGGTCGTGGACATTTAGGCGGCATCACTGCCGAATCTGCGGCCGGGTTGTATGCGCAGATGCGGCAACAGCTTGTTCATCCCAAGTGAGCCTCAACGCTGTCCCTGGTAAGTCGGATGCTACCCCTGGCTCCGTCTCTCAGCTGTCCGCTGTCGGAACCCTATTCAGAAGAACAAACGAGTGCTAATCTTGGCAAAAACGATACAGTGCCCCCTAATGACTCTTTAGGAAATGTGGACTTGAACGGCCATGTACCACTGGACATACGCATGTGTCGAGAATGTCACCACACCATCTTCTCGAGTCGCGACTTCACAGCCTCGCTGCTCCACAAGCCACCAGATCAAAAGGCCTACGAGACCCTCCGACAATTTGAGCGCGGCATCCGCCAGCTCATGCCCTCCTTCCACCGAACCCTTCAACTCCTTCAACCTCCGACCCTCCGTAGCGGCGAAACCGATCTCTCCAAACCACCCCCAACGCACGCGCAAATCCAAGAAGCCGCCAAGATTCGAAAACGCCTCATGGACAGCTTCGCCAAGTACGGCATGGCCGCCAAACGGCTCCGTGACCTGAAAACAGATAGTCCAACCCAGATGCGCCTCCAGCAAGCCGTCTACGCCTACTCGAGCAGCTTTCTCCACACAAACATGCTCCCGCTCAAGAGCCTCCCGCAACTCCTCCGCCACCACCAGCAGTCCACACCGGCCCAGACCTCGCGCTTCCTCACCACACCCTCGCAGTCCACGTCCAGTCTGCGCCACTCTGAGCTCGCCTCCGACGCAGGCTCTTCCATCGCTGCGAGCGAAAGCAGCACGATTGTTAGCCAGCTCGAGACCGAAGAGAAAGATCTCAAAGAACGTCTTGCTGTTCTGGAAGAGCAGCAGTTTATGGTGGGGGAGATGATTCGGTCTGCCAAGGGGGCGCGGCGCTTTGAGGAGGTGGGTGCTCTGTCGAGTAACCTGGATGAGCTGGCCAAGGAGATTGCGCAGCTGAGGATCAAGATTGGGGACGCGGAGCAGAAGTGGGAGGGGGTGTATCGGAATGGTGCGTCGTGAAAGGTTCAGCGTTGGGGGGGGAGTCACTTATCTGGATTTGCGAGCGTACTTGGAGTCTGAAGAGGAACTGAATACGGTTTGCGTTTTGCGCTTGAGTAGGATGAGCCTGCACTCGAATGTTTTTCTGGGGAGGCTTCTCATCTTTTCCGGGTTTCTTCTGTCGTTGTTGTTGTTTCTGTTTCTGTCGCTGTCGCTGTCGCTGTCGCTGTCGCTGTCGCTGTCTTTCTCCCTCTTCGTTTTCTTCTGTGTTTCTTATCAATTTTCTGTTTGTTTTTTTCTCATTATTTTCGTCGGACTCTGGCATTTTTCTGGGAGTATGACATTGCATGGCATCGCATGGCATGGCGTTTTGGGGCGAGAATTTCGACGGGGTTCTCATTGCCTTGTCTGTCTTGATCAATTGAAATAGCTAATCATTGACTTACTTACTTACTTACTACATACCTACCTACAGGTACCTACTCGTGGTCTGACGTGAGTTGAGTAGCATGTAGTGCGGGATTTTCTGTGGAAGGCGATGTGTCCTGACTGTGTCCAGAGGGCATTAACACGACAAAGTCTGCTCTTGCCCATTTGCAAGGATGGAACAGTGAAATGGTGGTTCTAGACATCCAGCCGCTATGCTCATTGCTTATTACTGTATCGAGTACATCTTGTCTTGAGGTCTGAACTCGGTTGGATTTGTAGATCGGAAAAACGGCAGAGCTGTTACTGTCGTGAACCCTCACTCTCTGTCAGCTGTCTCAGCTGTTATAAACAAGTTCACCAACAGCTTCCTTCATTCATGCCTGGCGAGCTCGATATGCCCGACTTAAGTATTTGAGACGCTTGCGGCTTTCTCTCGACCACTGCTCCACCACAGCGAAGGGGGAGAACTTGGAAGTTGAAATGCAATTCTCCAGTCACAGTGACCAGTCTTGTCAAGGTGGAGGGAGGCCTGATAGCCAGGGAACTTGGGAAATACAAGCATCAACTCTATTTCAAGGAGTACCTAGGTAGGTACCTATGTACCTGTTTGAACAAGGTTGGCTCCATCGGGTCTACCGTTCCATCTAAACGGACTTGCAGGCCCCTCCGCATACAAGCAATGTGCTTCATAAGAGACATAGCAAGCTTTTCTTGATTGGCATAAGTAGTATACGCGGCGGTAGGTACGACCAGATATATGTCCCATGCATCCATCCATCGTCTCAAGCTCAAGCTCAAGTCCTGGAACATAAACCAAGTTCCTCCAACGGCAAAGCGAAGCGACCAACGCAAACTCGTCAAAAGCCAAAGTTTAAGGGGGGAGGTAAATCGAAGACCGGGTCGGGTGAGTCGACTAAGCAAGCGGTTGGGAATGCGGCAACTTCTTCTAGGGGCGGGGGACGGGGGGGTAGAGGACGAGGCAG